>SNQN01006689.1:0-37191 GCA_008642245.1 Bassia scoparia | reverse complement strand
AACCTCTGTAATTGGTGCATGAGCAACTATTGAGAGAGAGAGCCGACCAAGTCAGTGAACTAATATATTGACAACATGACATAGTAATATAGAGGATACATGACCTTTAAATAATGGTTTTTTTTTTGCCTTAGATAAATTGTCAGCTTTTTAATTTGGTCAAACACCAAGTTGAGGAATACTATGCCACATCGTACTAAAATGGTTTAAACACGGAGCATCTCCAACCAATTTACAACAAATTAATTATATTCCCTCGTTTCAAAAGTGACAAACAAATGAATTTTTCATAATTCAAGAAGGATTGTAACATATGTAAACATATATGGTAATCAAAACAATGTTAACCAATAAAAATAGATTAAATATATTTCATGTGGGAAATTATTTTGATAATTGCTCATTTACTGTCAAAAGAGTGCGCAAGATGTGGAGATGGAATCCTCGACATATGCAACCCAGGGTTTCAAGTCTCCCAAACTTCAGATTCACCATCTAAATTGAAAGTTAGCTTGATCGTCCAATATAGAATCAAGTATCATGTGATGCCATGGAATGAGCACCTCTTAGCTGAACTTTATTTTGTAATGTTCTGCGAAATATAAGATACCGATCCCATAGCATTAGCAAAAAGGGATATATTTGGGTCTAGCACTTCTCAAAATGGATCTATCTTTAAGTGGTTACATGACAATACTGGAAGTCAAAGAGATAACCTTCACCGCATACCTTTATTGTTTGGGGGACAAAGATAGAGATGGAGTCATATTGAAATGCCTTTAATACCAAAAGGTTAAGGTGTTTGGGTGAAGTGGTTCATGCGAGTCCTTGTGTGCGGAAAATGTAGTGGATTATGAGTGCTTCAATGTGAGATAGTGCCCGTGTGAAAATGATTAATCAATGTTATGCACCTACATCTGTAATCTCAAAAAGCTCCTGGAGAAAGTATCGCGATCGTGAATACATGGATGACTCGTTTTCCTTCATATAGGGTTTTTCTTATACAAATACTTGGGATGAACTTGGAGAGTTTGTTCGGAGAATTGCCTGAAGCTATGATTGGCGGATGCAGGTTATTCCCAAGCGTACAAGTGATGATGTGGCGCATGTAGTAATTCTGGCTGAGGAAGGCGAAGCTAGTTATAACCGAGTGGAGCAAACAGTTTAAGGATCGCAAGATTGTGGTTAGTTCTCACATCAATTACAAATTAAACCTGATGTGCGATGTTCAAGATATCATGAGGAATGGTGCCAGTGTTAGAGACTCCAAAGTGAACGTGAGATTCATGTTCTTACACACAGTCGGAACCAGGATAGCTTGGCGAGCCACTGGCAACAATAAGTTTTGAAGATAGCGGGGAAATTCAGGACAAGGAAGTTCAGTCTTTGAAACTGAATTGCTACAGTTGCCTACTGCTTTAGACAAGGGATGAATTAAAGGAAAGTGTTCGATTTGGCCGATAGTACGTGAAACATAGAGTAAATTACCAGAGTTGTCAACACAAGCTAATTCACAGACAAAGAGGGAAGGGATTAGGACACCCACTTATGCAAGTTACAGCCTTGAAGGTCTAAGATTGATGAGAAGTACGACCTCCTTCAAATCTTATTTGTATAGCAGATATAATTCCCCTGCTAATATAATCATTCGCTTTTTCATCAAAATATCGTTCCTCGATATACGTGAAAATAGGATTTGTCGGCCACCTTTATAACAGGAAAATAGCAAAGAAAACAAGTAGCATATATAAATCTAGTTTACAATCCTGATCATTGAAGTCTCAATCACTAACTTAATGTTTACCATCTCCAATGCAACATTTCAAATTAGTTTGACATTCACAAACTAACAAAAGAATTCGATCAAAATTTCTTTTTCCAGTTAATGTGTTCCATAGGTTAGCTTAAAGAGTCTATAAAATAACTCCTCCATAACGAAATAAATGCAACAGTTTATTACGCATTTCTCAATCAAATACGGCATGGTAGTAGTGAATTAGTAAGGATCCCAAAAATAAAAGGAGGGAAAAATATCAATAAAAACAAATAAAAGCAAAATGGTCCAAAATAGGTGATTTTCAATTAAATATTACCAAATGATAAAAATGTACAATATTGCAAGTTTTGATACCTCAAAATATGAAAGTGTGCAAGTTACATACAAAGAGTACTGAACTGCAAGGACTAAGAACATCAACTTCCTTGTTATACTTGTATAATAAATACTGTTTAGAAGTAATTTATCTTCAAGAAATTAGTTTGCCAAAAATGTGGTTTGTAATTCTACCTAAATACTATTAAGGAAGGAGTGAGCAATGAAACGTTACCCCTCCCAAATCAAGTACTAAATTGGTCCGTCAAAATAAAAATATGACCACAAAAACCAAATTCAATGCTGCAGAAAAAAAAAATCAACTCAAAATCAAAATTTAAAAATATAATAAAAATCAACACATTTCGAAATGCAAATAAACCAACTAATTAGTCAATCAAACTAAACTATTCAAATAAATACAATAATTCCTTTAATAACAACTAGTTTTATGTGCACGCGATCGGCTTGATATATAAAAATGTACTCGTATTTCAATCTAAAATGATTATAATAGTATCATAAGGGATACTATTACAAACAATTTATTGAAGTAAAAATTGTGTAAAGAATTATGTTCAAGTTGGCAAGATTTCAATAAACCATTAATGTGTAATGCAATTGAAATTAATCTTAGTTATTATAAATAAGGCGCGGAGCAATGTGTCCCCCTATAAATTCAAATAATACCCTTCATGCTTAGAGAAAATACACAACACAACCAATAACATAAACTACCAAAATAGCCTATCAATCAATTCCATAACCCACATCGAGAGTATTATAATCAATAATCATCAAATAAAAGAAAAAAGGAAACGTTCCTCAATTAGCAAAATACTAGTCAACTAATTTAGACAACACACACTCACTTTATTAATTCAAAATTGTACAATTAAACTCTATCATTAATTAATTAATTAATTAAAGTGTTAAGTAGTTATATATTCAGAGAATAGTGCCATTTAAAAAAATTATAAAAATCAACTTAAACTATGTCAATACGTTATTTATAAACATAATTATATCGGTCAACGTTAATGTGAGCCTACAAAATCTTAAATCATTTTATCGAATTCAAACACAAAGAAAAAATCATAAAAGTAAAAAAACAATATAGAATACAACAACATTTTTAAATACTGCACGCATCGCGCTCAAACTCTAAGTGTTCATTGTTAATGTTTTGATAAAACTCACATAATAAAGCAATTTTAATTAATCACAAATCAGAAAAGGGATAATTAGCACATCAATCATAATTTTATTTCAGTAAGGTATAAAAGTCTTTCAGAGGGCGGACACCATTGCCCCCCCATCCCTTAAAATTAATAAGTGCCACCAAAACAACACATTTGTGAAAGAAATAAATCCACAAATTTGCCAAAATAAATCATACCTCATTCATGCAAAAAGTCTAAATGCACGTAAAAAGTCATTCAATACTAACAATACGCGAAAAAATTAAATAAATATGCAGTATCTTCTCTATCTTTTCTGAAATATTCTAATTTTCTAATAACCAATTGCACAAAACATTCTTTTCTCAAAACTAACATAAAATCACAATCCCGATATTTGATGTTCCTTCAACTTGTGTCCTCATTGGTGTCTACATTCAAATCAATTCAGAGATTTGTATGGTTCTTCATTCTTCACTTTCGTCAAATCAGTACGATTATAATTTAACATATATTACAATCAATAACATTTTTAATAAAATATTTACACGTAGCAATAAAAACCACTGCAAAAGTTGGAAATATATTAAAATTATTACATTAAAAACTTAAAAAAAATAAAAAATCCAAAATTTAAATAAATACAAAAAAGTTCTGATAAAATCCACGTAATTAATCATATTACACTACAATTAATTATAGATGATAAATAAGGGGATTAACAATACATTCAACGTAGAACATAAAATTCATTAAATACCATATAGATTATCCTCCGATTTGATCTATAAAGTTTTTCAAGAAAAATTGAATAACATTATAATTAAGTTATATTAAATTAACTTAAAAAGAGGTTGAAATTATAATTCTGTATGAAGTAAACTCCTATCACAACCCATTCTAGGTATTATTATCTCATTATAAAATAAATTAACTAGGCAGTACTGTTAATGGCTAACGAACCACGTAAACATTGGTACGGACTATGACAAGTAACAGTAAACTAGATATGTTAATTAAGACTATGCAGGTTGTCCATTGTAGTACATAATTGAAATATTTTTTCTAATCATTTATTTTCTAATTATAGATTTGGCATAATGTAGTTTAATTTATATACAATTCGTCGCATTTCCAAAAATATATTCCGCTCATTTAGTTAGCCCAATAATACGGCGTGAAAGTCAAAATTTGAAAACAACAGTGGTAACTCAAGGGGGGGTCAAAGCTATTAGAATGCAATGTGCGACACAGTGTATATGTTTATACCCCTGAAATGCATACCACTCTATAATGCGCCGGGGAGTAATGGTTCCCGATAATTCATCTCTTACAACCTACTAACATAAATAGTGACAAAAATAGAATAAAAATATTTAAGATAAAGGTAAATTCAGATATGCATCATAACAAATTTGTGTAAGTTAATTTTGCAAAGAAAATTAACCATATTTGTCAATGATAAAACTTGAAATTGTTCAAATATCAAGATAATGTCGCAAAATTCATGTTAAATACCAAATGATGTATTTTGTCAACTACACGATATGTTAGATATATCATGGATATATGTCAAAGAGCCATGTAGTGTTCATCGACTACTCGTAACAAGCCGGTCAAGAGCTCGTTCATGGAACAAATAAACAAGCACGGAACAAATCCAAACGTTACTAAATAGCCACCTCGACCTAGGTTCGACCGTCAAAGCTGAAAACTGTTTAGAACCAGTAAAATGCCGTTGAGTATCAGGAAAAAAGCGTGTTTAAGTCACCGAAAAACCTGACTTATAATTTAAAGAACAAAGCTATTTTCATCTGTGCAATAAATATATGTATCAAAGAAGGTAAACTTACAAAGCTACCACACCACCAAGTAGAAGCAATAACACTTGTGCTATACTACTATTTTTCTTCTTTTTTGTTCCTTTAAACAATTTTCATAACTGCATGAAGAATTACTTAACAATAGTTTCATATCAACTATAGAACACTAATACTTGTTAATAATAAATATTTATAATTATTTACAAAATTTAGGATATTCCTATCGAGATAAGTTTGAAAATTTAGTAAAAGCTCGTTGGTTGATAGAAGCTTTTATAATGATGTATAGGCTCTTTACTAGTTGAAGCCGAGCTCGACATCTAAATATTTCAAAGCTGTCCGAACTCGATAAAGACTAAAGCTAAGAGCCAAGCCGAACAAGAATGAAAACTCGCTCAAGGCTCGAAATACTCGAACAACCACTACTACAAAATACAAAAACACCACTAATAAGAAACCGTATTATTGTCGGAAATTCGATTTCTTCTAAGAATACAGTTGTTTAGATAAAAACGTCATTCTCAAACAACAAAAAAGAACTAAATTCTAAATACTGTCTCTACTACAAAGAAAGAGACATAGTTAAATGGGTTCTGATATAAAAGGTTGACTTCAATATTGAAGGACCTACTAAGTAGTGTAAATATTTACAACCTCCATTCATATTCTTAAACCTTCGATATCCTAACTCGTCAAATTTTTGTAAAAAAAAAACCAATAATACTTCACATGCATGCAGACGCTATTGCATTTAATTTCAATGCAAGACTCAAACCTTCAATACTGCCCTCTTCAATCAACACAATCATCACACACTTCGACAATCAGAAAAATCTTTTGTTGCAAATGGAATCCTTGCGATTCTGCAACAGACATTGCAATGACTTTAGTTTGTTCAAAATTTGTTTTTTATTTTTATTGTTGCATTCTTCTGTTCCGTATTTTTATTCATTTTTCGATATGAATTTCGTTAATCTCATGTTTCAATTTTTATTTCATCATTTTTTTTCGTCTTGTGTGCAAAGTATGATATTCTTTCTTCCAATCTTTCAATTTAGTTTTTATTATAATTTTTTAATTGCGTTTCTTCAATGTTATTTCTTCATCATTGTTTTTCGTTCTTTGTTCGCAAAGACTTCTCACTTTTAATTCACGCGCCAAGTGTTTGCTACGAAAGAAGGATAAAGGCGGAGAGAACCTGCGAACTAGTGAGTCCAGAGCCACGATGCTGCTTGGTGTCGTTTACATTGGCGATCTCGTCGCCGCGGAACGCCCCTGCTGTCGTCGTCGCTGGAAGAGAGTTGCTATATCACCAATCACTTAGTTTAGTTACGACTTGCATACCCGAGGTGTGACACAAGCGGAGTGAGAAACGATGGCCATTGTGTGTCCTTAATGAGAAAAGAAAAAAATCAAATACTTAAGAAGATATGTAATTTTTTTAATAAAAAAATAATCACAAAGAAAGAATTATCATTACTTTAAAATTAGGATATGTGTATGCATCGTGTCGAAAACTGATGAGCATCATCTTTGAAATGTGAAATGTATAAGACTCATCAGGGCAGCACAACAAGATGTTCTGTAGGATTTAATTGTTGATAGAGACTAATCAAAGAAACCATGTGACAATGTCTGGTTCCTTATAACACGAAGAACAAGTTGATTTAAAGTCCTATTGTATAATAAAAAACGCAGTTTTAAATATAAAGTTCCTTAAATCAAGGCAAATAACCATTTATATTTTAACCTATCCCTAAGGTCCAAAAACCAAAAAAAACGGTCTTAACCTAAGAGACGGCAAATATAAACGGTTTGCAAAACGTGGTTCTCTGAACATTTAACCGGTTTGTTTTGTGTGTTTAGTCAGCTAAATCTTATCAAGCTACTCGCAACAGACAAATACGACTCATCGTTGCACTCATTCATGAGTATGCTGCAAAACTAACTATTATATCAATTCCTCTCTTTAAAGTATACGTATTGTTTTATCAACTATTATAATTTTTTTATTTCAAAACGAAAATTAAACAACAATTTCTGCTCTCATCTAAAAGCCCAAATATTTTTAAAAAATCTTGCACACATCATGTGCACCAAAGCTAGACTATCTAAAATAAAGTATAGGAGAAAATATGGTTAACCCTCAAAAATATTCAAGAAACAGCGTCAATGCTTCAAATAGAGAGCTATTGGTCCAATCATTACTTTTTTTCCGTTCAATCTAGAGCATTAGCAATGGGAGTGGTGGTACTAATGATCGACATTGCTCCCTCCACCTTCTCTTTCAACATCACTCCCAATTAATACACAATACCCTAATAGTTACCTATTTTGACACTCACAGTGGGAACTACCTCAATACACTTTTTTTTTTTTTTTACTATTTCTATACCCAAAAATCACAATACTATTGTTACTATCTGACACATGGTAACACATGTCAATATTGGGCAAGTTGACATGTGCCTCAACTGTCAATGCATTGACAAGTGGGTTTTTGAACCCACTTTAGCTAGTGTTTTGAGTAATTTTCTCGTGTTTTCTTAGAGCATATTAGCTTAGCTTTTCATGGTTTTAGTTAGTATTGCATGAGCATGGTCATTCTTAGCCTCTTTGATGCTTCACGGGTATTTTCTCCCCCTTTGTGCATCTTTTAGGCATTTTGAGCAAGTCTTGAAGGATTCAAGTACGCAAGTCTGGATTGAAACATCCATATATTTTGATCTACTGCGTATTTTGAAGAGATTTTACTTGTAGAAGAAAGCTTGTTCCATTAGCTTCGGAACGATAGGTCACACGCCTAAAACGGACAAGCGAAGTGAAAGTTGTGATGTTTTATAGGAGCATAGCGCACTGCAGGAAGCCCCACGGCCGTGTCTCTTTTATTTTCCAAAACAAAAGCCGCTAGATTGCAGGTTGCTTTAGCCTCAGGGCCGTGGCGCATCACACACGGCCGTGTGTGTCTGCTTTTTCACGACTTCTCTGATACGTCGTTTTGGTTATTTTGCTCGGTTTCCTTTGTTTTTGCCCGACCCTTTGGATCTTTTAGGGGTGTTTTGAGGAGAAAGAAGYCACATTCTTCATACCACTACTTCATACTTTGTAATTTCTAAACCCTAACTATTTCTTCTCTCTTCTCTCTCTTCTCTTACTTAGCTTAGTTTTAGCAATTTCATCTCAAATTAGTTTAGTATAATCAATTGTAGTTTAAGTTTGTAATTCAAGGTTGTAGTTCATAACTCAAGTTCAAGTAGTTCCTATCATTCAAGARTKATTCCTCTATTGTTGAGGCTTCATTGTAATTTCTAACTGTACTGTTTAATTTCATAAATATAGTTGAAAAACCCCAAAAATAGTTGTTATTGTTGATTTATGTTTGTTTGAGCTTTGAATATTACTTGTAATGTTTGTAATCTTTCTTTTAAGTTTGAAATTGTTTTATGCATGAATGTGTGAGTAGTGTACTTGTTAGGGGTTGGGTGAAYACCCAATCAAGCCATGGTTTAGTTAAAATGGGAAGTTTTGTGCTTAGTTTGAGTGGTTTTGGGTTTGACTAAGCTTTGGTAAATTGCATTAGTGTTTGTTGGGTCCACAAATAGGATACATTTGATTGCCTACTTACCCTAATCCTGTTTGCCCTCTTACATATAGACAACATTGAATGCTTAAGAAGTAGGTCTTTGCTTAGTTTTGAATAGAATTGAACATGGCTAATTGAGCTATTTACTCGATTTTTATTTGTGGTTGCTTTTGACAAAGTAGTGACGGAGGGAGCCCCAATGCTTGTGCTTATCTGCCTTCGCCTTTATCGAAAGATTAGAGAGTAGGAATTCCTTCCCGACCTTGAGTGTTTCGTGACTTGCTTCAATTAGGTGTTTGGTTTAGGGAATCACTGTGACTCGTAAACTTTGAAAGAAAGTCTTGTCACAGTTTCGCAATCGATTGCTACATTTAATTTTATCACTTCTTTTATTCTGATATTAGTTGGTTTAGTGGCTCTGGTGTGGCGTCGAACCTGTACACCCCTAACGCTTTCTTCCTTGGTAATTCTCCAATTAACTAGTTTGGTTGTTAATCAAAAATCAAATCAATCCGTCTGACCGAGTTAGATTGTAATCGTTTCGCAATTTCAGTGTTCTTAGCTCATTCTCTATTGATACGATCCCTACTTGCCATATACTTTGTGTGTTTGGTAGTTAGGTGTTTGATCGAGGTGTGCAACGATCCCTCTTGTCATGCATCCCCTTTGCTTGAGGAACCTAAATGAATTTATGTACAATGTGAGCACCACATGAACAACTACTTAGCAACTAGTAACTCACCATTGCTAGTGCTCTTAGGGTCGAGCGTACGAGTACGGTCTATTTTGGTAGTTTTCGTAAGCTAGGAACTAGAATCACAACCCAAACCAACTAGGCCATAGAATTTGGAATCGAAATCGTTCCCAATTCAACTAGTTCCTAGATTTTGGGACACGATGGACTGTTTACTTTGTAAAATAATGTATAGCACTACGTTGTTAACTGGATCCAGACGGCCGTACCCTGTGTAATTTTTATTATAATTTAGTATAATTACAATTAAGCAATTTCACTAGCATAATTAGTTGATTTTTTTATGGTTACACAAAATTACAAAAAATAAGTTAATACTCTATTAAATTGGTCCCACACACCGATCCCTAATGCCACACCTGGGTACCCAGAACAAGACTCGATTCCATCGTATTACCCATTGGATACATGCCCCAGATTTTACTGTCCAAAACCAAAACCGTCTACAACCGGTTTCTTTTTTGGACTCAGTTATATTATAACGATTATTCTCGTTCCTGATCACAGTCTGTTCCAATACCGGGTACCTGATATTTTTGTCTGCCTCGACATCTTTCATTTATCATAAATTATTTTAACTAATTTGATTTGCGAGGAATGAATACCAAATTCGAGTCACTATCCATGATTATGTTATGTTCACCATTATATTTAATTTCTGTCTTAGGTTTGTAATTGACTTTTTAAACTTATTTTGCGAGAAAAAAAATACAAAAATAACCATATCTTTTCAACCTTTTTTTCCTTTTAATAAAATAAGATTTTCATGAGTAATATATACCTTATACACTCCCAAACTTTGAACTTGGACATGCCTATTGATGCAACACTTATACTTTAACTTTTCCCGTTATGTTACTTGTGGTGTCTGTTCGATACTCAATCAAAGTACGTCAATATAAAAATCATATCCAAGTGGTCACGACTCATCGAATTGCCACTAGCAGCTAATAATTAACTCCTTTATTAAAATGCAACCAACAAACATCTCTTCTTGTAATGGATCAAATTTCTGCATTCCCAATCTCTCAAAATATCATCAGATCCAAAATGTCCAAAAACAACAGAGAAACACAGAGAACAATGACCAAAAATATCAAAAAGTAGTCCATTTAATGTTCTCAGATCGAAGAGAGGATAAGAGTCCACGCTTTTTCACCGATTTTCCATGGTTACAATTCACATACCTCTCATCATCGTTTTTACATCAATTATCTCTCAGCCATGCATGAACATGCATTAATCACTTCGTATTTAGATCCGAAATTAATTTTTTTTAAATACAATAATACACGATTACTTGAAAGAAAACAAAGCATATCATAGAGTTGATTTAGTTTTTACCTCAATCTAATTAAAAGTAATTTTATGTTTCTATCTCGATCGATCTATCATTGATGATCGATTGATTTGTTTTAATAACCTAGCTAGCTAGCGTTAGTTGTATGTCGTTAACACATATAACTAATGGCCGTGACTGATCCTTGATTTAAAAGAAAGCTTAAGCGCAATCCCAATATGGGGTGTTCGATCTCTCCTTCCACACGTGTATGCAGCAAATGTTCATAATGATTTTCCTGTTACTCATTTGAAAGTCACGAACTTGTCTGTAGACTCCTTTTCATGGATGAGTTGAGTGGAAAGAGTTGTAGTGTTTCTATAGCTCGTTCTGCGTTCGCCATGGGATTTGATTTATTTCGCCAAAACCTACAACTTAAGAATCGAGATTAATTAATTTATGACTTGTAAGCATTAATATAATTTGAACTCGACCATATATGATAAATACTCTAGAGTGTATTCACTACTCGTACATATGAATATCACACATAAACTTTTTAAGAGACTTTAGATTAATTGATAGATAGGGTAACTCGACCATTATTGTCAGTTGTGAATTTGCGATTGTTGTAACCAACAGAGAAAATGGAACAAATAAACTCGATCATGGTTTTGTTCTAATGATAGCAATTTCATTGGCTAGTCATTCATCATCTACCTCTATGACTGTATATGTGAGTGGTATTACTGCCGTAGTTAAATCATCATTGTTTTTAGATTTAGTAATGGAAACTATTATCAGTTGTTATTAGTAGCGAGATTATGACTTTTAAAATCAGGTTTCTTCAAAACCACTTAACAATTATACATATTATTGTTGATTGAAAATTTTTTATTTTTATTTATTTATATTTTTGAAAAATCATGATCTATATACATCATTTTAATAGACTTTACTAGTTGACCAACGTATGAATAATGAATGTAGCAAATAAATAAAAATAAAATGTACCAAGATATTGAAAACGTACATCTAGCAGAGAGGAAGAGGTTTAATTATCATCAAGCTGAAAGCAAGGAGCGTCATGACGATCCTTAGAACACGACTCGTTTTTGGGGTTCCCTACCTTATGGTTTTGAAACCAGTAAAAACACTTCTTACTTCAATCTTACCATAAAAACTCAACTGATTAGATATCTTTTGGATCTGATCAGTGCTAGGCGTTCGGAGCCCGGACCTAAACAGGTCGGTAAGAACCTTAACCTGTTTCGCGTCGGGTTCCACGCCGCACTTGCCCACCTGCTGTGGGAGTCCTCTCCACCACCACCACCGACCCGGCGCCGTAAGAAGCAGCAGCCCTCGTCCTTGTTGCAAGTTGCTGTGCTGTTTTGGACACAAAAGCCTGACATTCCTTCTTCCATGGAATAATATTTTGTTGACAAGTGCGCCTAATTAGAAGAGAACAGCGCATGAAACAAGAAAGATTATTGATCTGGAGACTCAGCTTTTTGATGATTTAGTCTGTTTGATGATCTTTTGGTTTGTGTTTTTTTTTTTTTGTAAGTTAGGGCAGAGCTCTGAACTTCAAAGGGATGAACGTGGGGGTTGCTTTTATAGTGCAATCAGCTATGCCTTTTATGACAGACAATAATAATGCAACTACAGTAGTTTATTGTCTCGCTCTCTTAATTAGGTTAATTAATAATGATTATGTTCTTTTATCCCTGAAAATCTGCCATCAACTAGTTTAGCAATTATTACATGTTGTGGGTTTATTACTAGATCATGGTAGATCAACTAGTTTTTTTAACCGGCGTTATTTAGGTAATATTTTATTTGCTTAATTATTATGTATACAATGTATTAATGAGTATGTACCAATTAGGGGTGTGTTTTGTTAATAGTAGCAAGTTAAGAATATCCGTAATAGTCCTTGTTGGGTATTTTAGGGTTATGTTTAACAATTTAATTTTCAGTACAATTTTCATTTGCTATAAGATGGAATTTAACCACAGAGTACAAAATTAACATAATCCATGTATTGTACAGTACTACTTACCTTTATTTATTTTTGTCACACACATAGTACATTAGTACTCAACATCTAATTATTCCTAATGATTTCTTTTAATTTCAAATGATGCGTTTCATCAATCATATATATATAGTGACTTTATTTAATTTTTGTCACTTGATATTTTGCATGAAAACACTTGAATATATGTTTGCATTTACTATAAGAAAAATCAGATAAGTAAAATTAAGGTGAACAATATAGATCATATATCAATGTAATATTTACAACCTAACGATATTGCTAACGAATGTTCCGAGGCGTTAGATAAGCTGAAAATATATTTCCTAAAATGATATTATTAAATTTAGAATAATGTCAAATTCGCATGTCAATCAATATAGTTAATGTTTATATTCATTTAATATTTTCACTTTTAATTATTTTATCTAACATCCTGAGAAGCTCGTAAGCTTTTAATTTGTTATTTACAAAAAGAAGACAATATTAAAAAAGAAAAGGGTCATACAAGATACAASAGTAAAAGACATGATTARTGCAACGGAAATCGTTTGTGAGTTGTGAATGAATAGAAATAAGGGATGAAAGGACAAGTTTATGAGTGTGCTTTGAATTTAGGGAAAGACCTAAGAAGACTGTGAGTGCTTTGGGGATTTGCTCACGATCTCACTTCTTTATTAATCTATGGCATTTTTTTTTTGTTTGTGTTCTTTCTTTTCTTTTTATTTATTTAATTAATTTTTGTAATTAATTGAAGAGAATAAGCTAATTAATTAAAGTAGCTACAGCTAGAATGAAGTGCGTTCAATTCGGCGACATGCAAAAAAGCTAGTTGACGGTGTTCAACGTTTTGGTCTGCGACCAGACAAACCAGGGTGCGTGAGTTTCCTTCTTATTTTGATTGCATATATTTTTTCACTTTCCGCTTAAATTGCATGCATACATCTATGTTACTTCTTCCTTTCAGAATAGTCGTTACACTTAAAAGTATCGATTCTTAGGAGCAAATTTTGGAGAAAAAGAATAGAGAAAAAAAATAAGGGATCTAGTGGAGAGAGAGAAATAAGTATATATTATTTTCCTCATAAAGAAGTGTATAGAAATTTGAAACATACTTAAATAGAAGTGTAATGAATAATTGAAACGGAGGAAGTATTTAACAAAGTATAATTTTATTACTAATTATACTAATCAATTACATTAGGAATATTATATATGTAGGTTATTAGTATATAAATAATCCTCTTGTTTTCCTACATACACACCCACTGTCTTGGGTCTACCCAACTTACCAGCGATCTCATGATTTACGTGTAATTTGTGATTTGCAACCTTTTATTTATTAATTAATATATATACAACCAAAATGCTCTAATAATAGGTATAATTTTATGTGTTATAGTCCTTAGAATAATCATATGTACATAGGTAAATTGTATGTCATTTTCTTAACGGTTCATACCTAGGTGAAAATTGAAAAGAACCTATAAACATATATGAAGTGTTAAAATTAGTGTGACTTCACATATGTTTATGAAACCACCACAATATTTTTGATAATTTTTTTTTAGACAAAAGTTTTGAAAGCTCATTTTTGTAAGCTATAATTTGAAAATGGACCATTATTAGATCGTATCCTGTTCGACGACGTCTTCAATTTTATCAAATTTAACTCCACGATCTAAATGTCGCATATGAATTACCTCGACAGTTTTATGTTGTTAATGTGATTAAAAGAACAAGGCCTTACAACGATCACATTTCATGCAGTACATATATCCCATCTCTTGAAAATTGAAAAGTCTTAGTTTTCACTTTGAGTTCTATTTTTTTCAAGTAATTAAGATCAAAGTGCATTTGTTCTAAACTAATGATATTGAACTTGTATATAATCTAATCTATTATGGCTGATATCTGATTGGACAGGATGATGATGATTCATATGGGCATATATTATTAATTTAGGAAAGTAATAATTAACATAAATTTTTATTTGTTTAATCTACTTAACAATACTATATAATTAGGAGTATATGAATGTGAAAGTCAAAAAAATTCAGTGTCTGATCTAATGGACGGGTGTGATTCTCATGACCGTTACTGACATGGATCGAGTTGACTGTCAGTGAGCAGATTAGAAGTGTGTGTGTGTTTTGTGTTAAGGGCTGTTTGGTGTTTCTTAGTCAAAAATTGTGGGAGTTAAATATCTTCTTTTAAGGGTATAAATATGGAACACAAAAGAGGGACATAACATTTTCAGGGCATGCAACTCAAAAAATAAAAATAAATATTTGTAAATAAAAAAAAATTGTGGAAATTGTTGTGATTGGAGTTTTTTCTTATGTCATGTGGCTCAGGTCTTGAAGCATATCTCACTTATGATCTATATTCCTAATTATTATAATATTATAAATGCATGCTTGAATTGATTATATTTTTGATTGGATTATTTTAGATTAATTGAAGGATAGGAAATCAGGAAAAGCCAACACTTTTATTGAATCAATTGCAATTGGAGGCCACACTATTAATATA
Source organism: Bassia scoparia (assembly GCA_008642245.1). NCBI lineage: Eukaryota > Viridiplantae > Streptophyta > Magnoliopsida > Caryophyllales > Amaranthaceae > Bassia > Bassia scoparia. The sequence goes on along the minus strand of SNQN01006689.1, from coordinate 21,906 downwards.
TAGCTAAGCTACRAGCTAGGGGATGATACAAAAAGCATGTTTGTGGTTGAATTTATTTGGACTTAGGGTTTGTCTTTTTTGTTTATTATCATTCACATGCTTGCTTTTCAACACTAAAGTTTCTCAAAAGAAACATCTTCGTTTACATGCATGAGTGAGTTAACTAGCATGAATTATAATTAAACTAAGCTTATTACATGAAATAATATACCCTTCATTTGATATCAAAGCTTATAAAAAGCAAACTTCATGAATTATAAACTATGTATATAAACTATATATATACGTTTTGTACATTATATCGCCTATCATGTTGTAACAAACACAAATAAAAAATAATCAATGAATTATATATAAGAGAGAATACACATGTTTACAAGATTCATCAATAATCACCCCATGCAATGGAGAAGTTTTATTTATGCACTTTAATTTGAGATTTTTAATCGGAGTACAACGTTAGGATATGTATATATTAAGGAGTTTTTAGAAATACAAGTATATATATTGCTACTCCAAATAAGAAAAAAAAACAACACATGAAGGATTATATTGAAGGTGGTCAAACAAATTCAAAACAGATCACTTGTAATAAAAAAAATGAACACTTAATTTCTTCATTTAATTTTCAAAAGGATACAAAATAAAATTTATATTTTGTATAAATATTGTTGCAACCTTTTGAAAACGGGAGAAGTAGTACGTTGTAGTGTGATAAGAGCATCTTCAATGGTTAGTGAAAGGGTCCTGCTAGCAATTTATTTAAATGTTCAAGCATGTAGTTCACCGTTGGAGAAAGTGGCATGCTACTTGCTTTCAAGCAGACCCTGCTCAAACAAGTAGGGTAGCTTGAAATTTTCTCTCCAATTACAATGTGACAAGTGTTGATTTATATTAATTATTTTTTCATTTTCATTTTATATAAAATTGTTCACAACTTTTTTTACCATTTTAGGAAGTATATTTATGTCTTATACACAACCCTAAGGGCTACATATAACATTGTCCCTTACTTAAAATTGCAAGCTACATGCCTACATAGTAAAGTAGATCACTATTGATTCACCTTGTAGTTTGAAATCATTGTAACTTAGAAAATGGATTAAACAAGATAAGATACAAGACATTGTAGTTTACGAATTACGATTGGAGATGCCCTAAGATTTTGTGTGGTTGATTCAAGTTAATTTTGGTATCCAAAAGTGATTGTTGTTCCTAAGTCTGAGAGCAAAGTGTTGTGGTGGGAAATTAAGCGTTGGATCAACTCAATTGAAAGGATCAAGGTGTAAATTACTAACTCCATAGCACGGTTAATTAGTAAAATGTGCATAAACACAATTCCCAGAGCAGTGTTTTTGTGTAAACATCTATCAAACAACTACAATCAAGTATATACAATATAGATCGATGAGAGAGTCTCTATACGATAATTTTGTCATTAAGCGGTTGGCTTGACCACAATCTCTCTCCTCCAACTCCTAGGCGTTTTACTGTCTTTATATGCTCGGCGGCTTCCTATGTTTTTAGCTCTTCTATGCATTATTATTTTGGGTTCAATTCAAGACTCTTTCATATAAAATTGTAATAGCAACTTCTTTACTTTTAATGTAGCACCCGGGTGAGAGGATTAGTCACTGTTATTGACGGTGGATATCATGATTGTTCACCTTCATCAATAAAAACAGCCCGTCCTCGTTTGCTTAAAGGATGTATCGAGTTAGCTTCTCATCAGTCATCACCGTGTACAGAAGTTATTGTTAGGAGACCGATCACCCATCATAAGTTAGAAGTGCAAACCGAGTTGAATCTGAATGTAGTCAGAGAAAATTCTGATGAAACGGGTAAACATAATGATCTTAAAGTTCTAATAATTTATGAAGAAAATGTTTTAAGATGCCTATTTTGCACTATACATATATCGTACAAATATATGCACTTAAATGGAGAATCTTGCATTTTGTTGTACGTAAAAAGGTAAGAGCCTGCAATAATGGGTTCAAATGCTTGCATAAATTTATGATTTGAACATTCATACATGGTGCATGTTGCATGTATTATGTATGTTGCACCTATGTAGCATGGAAATGTTTTGAGTTTCGAAAATGGGGAAACGTTAATTCTAAAAAATAAAGAAACAGGGAGACGTTTACAATAGTTAAAAAATTAAAATATTTTTTCAAGAAAAATTACTAAATTGTGTTAAAAATAACTAAATTCTATTGAAATGTACTATAAATGAAAATATAACTTAAATTTTCTTAAAATTAAACGAAGAAATGAAAGATAAACAATGTTCTAATTGCATGGAAACGTTAGAGATGGAAACGAACCTAGAGGTTTTTGAGTTTCCAAGTTTTAGAAACGCTGAAACATCAGGTCTCAAAGGTTTCCGTACTTCATAGTGTCGCACTATATATTTATTTAAATAATTATCAGACTTACAAAAGGACTTACGTGTATATATGTTTAAAATGAGTTCGCACTATAGTTGATCATGAAGTTGCATAAATATACTAATATACTTGCAAGCAAGCTTACTGCAAATAAGCAAGTAGTGAATAATATGTTAATTTAAGTGTTTAATCTTGACTTTGTTTGTTTTAAATTGGAGTTGGTTCACTGCATTGCTTGAATGCGTGTTAGTTAATTATTTATCATCAATTTGATGATTTCCATCAATTAAAAACAATATTGATCTTATCATCTTATGTTTGGTTTCTTGACAATTGACTATTGATCTTGTGTTGTGTGACTGTGTGCACCTCTAGGTCACGAGCACAACTTAGTAACTTACCATTATTTATTCTTCTTATATTTGGATAACATGATTTCGAGTTTCTTTCTTGGTTAAGGGTGATTATTCTTCAATTTTTTCGTGANCTATTACTGCACATATAACAATGTTAACATGCAACAAAAGATATATGACTGTTTTTCAGCATAACAGTCAAGGAAACAGCTCGAACTGGTTCTGTACCAGTAAATGAGCTTTTCATATAATCAGCTGTTCCCTGTATCAAACAAGTTAGTTCCAAAGCATTCACAATAAGTATTAACTTGTTTGAGGAAACAAGTATCTAAACTCGCTGGTTCCCCGAACCAACTATATTCATACTTTGATCATCCTGTTTCCTGTAATGGTTTGTCATCATTCAAAACTTAAGGGACTCAACAGTACATATATATGCACTTAAATGGAGAATCTTACATTATTTTGTTGTACGTAAAAAGGTAAGAGCCTGCAATGGGTTCAAATGCTTGCATAAATTTATGATTTGATGAACATCCAATACATGGTGCATGTTGCATGTATCATGTATGCTGCACCTATGTAGCACAAAAATGTTTTGAGTTTCGGAAACGGGGAAACGCTAATTCTAAAAAAATAAGGAAACAATGAGACATTTACAATAGTTTAAAATTTTTAAATATTTTATCAAGAAAAACTACTAAGTTGTGTTAAAAACAACTAAATTCTATTGAAATGTACTATAAATGAAAATATAACTTAAATTTCCTTAAAATTAAGCGGAGAAACGAAAAATAAACAATGTTCTAATTGCATGGAAACGTTAGAGGTGAAACCGAAATTTCTTAGAAGTTTTCGAGTTTTCAAGTTTCCGAAATGCTAAAACGTCATGTCTCAGAAATTTCCGTGCTTCATAGTGCTGCACTATATATTTATGTAAATAATAATTATGAGACTTACAAAAGGACTTACTTGTATATATATTTAAAATGAGTTCGCAGTATAGTTGATCATGAAGTTGCATAAATATACTTGCAAGCTTACTGCAAATAAGCAAGTAGTGAATAATATGTTAATTTAAGTGTTTAATCTTGACTTTGCTTGTTTTAAATTGGAGTTGGTTCACTGCATTGCTTGAATGCGTGTTAGTTAATTATTTATCATCAATTTGATGATTTCCATCAATTAAAAACAATATTGATCTTATCATCTTATGTTTGGTTTCTTGACAATTGACTATTGATCTTGTGTTGTGTGACTGTGTGCACCTCTAGGTCACGAGCACAACTTAGTAACTTACCATTATTTATTCTTCTTATATTTGGATAACATGATTTCGAGTTTCTTTCTTGGTTAAGGGTGATTATTCTTCAATTTTTTCGTGATCTACCTTTATTAACTACGAAGTAATAAGAATTTAATTAATTATTCTGTATTTGATGAAAAATTCATATAAATCTCTATTATTATATAACGGAAAGCTAAGGGAAGGGGAGGAAGATTATATATTCTAATTTCTATTCAAGCTAAGGCTTCAAGTAAATCAAATTATTCAAGACAAGATGAGTTTCGAGTAATCATTTAAAGCCATAATATTATCGTTCGAGCTCGGTTCAATTTGAGCGAGATCAATAACCCTAATTGTTAACCACTATGTACAAGACCATTTTTTCTTTTCACTAAGTTTTACTTATCATATTTTTTTTAAAAAAAAAGATATCTACTACTCCGTATAACAAATAATTCAACCATAAAATTGCAACCTAAAAAATGTCATAATAATAAACTAAAACGAAATTGGTGAAAGTGCCAAAGTGTCGTGTTCTTTAGTGTCTTCTACCATTTGTAAATCAGTAAATATATAGAATGGAACCAGCAAAACATAACAAGGAAAAGAATCCAAAACAAATAGAAATAGAAATCTATCACATACATTTCTACAAAATTAAAATATATTACCAAGTATTAGAAGTTTAGAAGTGTATAGGATTCATAATACGATGAAGGAGTAAAAAGTGATGTTAAGGGGGGGCACGCGTGAAATCAAGGCCGGCCCTCAAATTCCGTCAGCTAATAAGTTGTCGCCACTAAAACTGTCGGTTCATGAAAACGCAAAGATGAGCGTAAAAAGTTAACGACACATTTAACTGTCAAAAAGACATGAATAGAAGGGTGGCTAATATATAGAAGAAGAGCACTACTAATTACTAAAATGAGGAATGAAAGAAGTGGAGTTGAACCACCGCAATTGATGGGAATGAATTCCAGCAATGCCATGCATGCATTTTAATTAAATTATAGGCTTCTTAATTAAGTTCTCAAGTGGGGAGATCCTGAATTTTTGGGGGGTCCCTCATTTCAGGAGATCATACCACCTTAATGGCATGTATTCTTCACTAATTTGGTTTCATTAGTGCCTAATTATTGCTTTCTTGTCATAGTTGTCAATGTGCTCTCAACCTTTTGGTGTATTAGGGTTAGTTGTTGTGGGAACAAACTAATTAAAGCATTGTTCAAGATATGTAGTACGGTACTTTTGAGGGTAATAATGATAATTAGTAGTCATTAACCTTACGTCCCGTTTGATTATTGGGAGTTTGGGACTAAATGGTGAGAACGAGAATGAATTTTTAGTGTAATTTAAATAGGGAAAAACTCTTAAAATCACTATGGGGAATAAAATTGATCACAACTTTATTCCCATGGGAAACAATCTAGCTTAACTCAAACTTATATTTTTTTTCTCTTCATGGAGACACAATTTCTTAGGAATTTCATTACCACTTGGGGGAGTGGTATTGAGTGGGAATGAAAATTTAGGAAGAAAATTGGACTTTTTAGGATGAAATTGCATTACCATGGGAATGAACATGATAATTTCTCCAAAAATTTACACACAAATTCATTCTTATTACCACCATTTATTACCAACAACCAAACGGGGTGTTAGGGTAAATGTAAGCAATTGATACATTTTCGATATGTAATGATTTATTTTTTTTTTTGAGAATTCATGACAAGTTTATGCATTGATTGGTTTAAGTTGACTAAGTATTTTCCCTCAAAGTTACTCCCTCCGCTTGCTACGCGTATAAAATCACGGGCTCCTAATCAAATTTTGAGAAAAAAGATAAAGAGAAAGATTAAAAAGGACCCATATAAGGGGAGAGAGATAGAGAGAGTGTTTTGCCCAAAACAAAAGTATAGCAAGTAATTTCAAACTTTATTAAATAAAAAATATAACGAGTAAATTAAAATGGAGAAAGTAATTGATATAATTTAGCTTCTTATTTTAAATAGGAAATGGTTGCATAGGGGGCTTGTTATAAGCACACCCAAATTGTTAAAAGCACAACTTCATGTGAGAAGAACATTGAAACCGTGCTCTCACAAAAGGTGTGCTTATAACAAAAATGAGCGTGCCTTTTTTTTTGGGCAACATGCACAAAGAACAATACACTATAGGCATCTTTCCTATCATGGGTAGCCAGTACAAGGCCGAAGTGATTACATTCCTGGCAACAACATTAATAATACTAAAAAAAACTGATACAAACGAGCCGCTTCTCCTCTTACAACAACATTAGCAACTAAAGAACATAAATTAACATAAAAAWGAACAATACAACACATAGAACTAAGTCCTGATCTCCTGACAATTGAAGGAAACCGATGAGTGAAACTTGCATGCAAAGACCAGAACATTTGGAACATAGAAGATGCGTGGAAGCCATGACCTGCAAAGCGAGCAATCCCTGAGACCGAAAGTCATAACTTGGGATTCTTGGCTCTGAATAGTAATTGTCAGAACTTGCGACGACTTGGAAACCTGTCTCTTATACACATCTAGATGTGTATAAGAGACAGGATCTCCTGACAATTGAAGGAAACCGATGAGTGAAACTTGCATGCAAAGACCAGAACATTTGGAACATAGAAGATGCGTGGAAGCCATGACCTGCAAAGCGAGCAATCCCTGAGACCGAAAGTCATAACTTGGGATTCTTGGCTCTGAATAGTAATTGTCAGAACTTGCGACGACTTGGAAACAGTACCCTCCCTTAGGGTACCTTTAAGCTCTCGATGAATAAGAGAGACCTCTGTCTCTTATACACATCTAGATGTGTATAAGAGCCAGACCCAAACCTCGACTCCAAGAACCTTGACCTCGGAAATCCCAACACCGGAAAGACGAAAACCCTAGAAACTCAAACCCCGAGAACCCTGACCCCAACCCTAGACACACCGAAAACCCAAACCCTAAAAAACCAACCCCGACCCCAAACTAAAACGACTACTAGATCCAAGGGAAAGAAAAGGACGAACACACAAACCACGACACAAACCACCGAGAGGATAGTACCACCGTGCAACACCAAGAACCTCCCAAACACCCCAACACCGCCGTTGAAATTGAAGAAGAAGATGACTAACAAAGTAAACTAAAAACCCAAAGAGGAAGAAGTAAAGTGACTCATAGACGGTCGGAAATTCACCGCCTTGAGTAGATCGGAGGTTCACCGGTAGGTTGTCGCGAGTGATGAACCTCATGCGCCTCCCGCGAGCCTCACTCGCAGGCTGAGTTACTTGGAGCGTTGAGCATTGAATTGAGAGAATTAATTTTAAAGAGGTTGAAGCGTTGAGGTTTTCTTAAGTCCAAAAAACGAAGTAGCGTGCCTTTATCACTACTCGTTGTATAGGTATTCTGTTTAACTCTATAGGACTATGGGGTATATAACAATTTGTAACTCTATAGGGTGTGATTTTTCACGAGAAAACCCTCTAATTGTACCAAATTGATGAGGCTAGAATGTGTGGCAAGATTTTTCACGAGAAAACCCTCTAATCGTACCAAATTGATGAGGCTAGAATGTGTGGCAAACTGGCAGTGCCAGTGGGGTTGGGATGGTTTGTAGTGTGTGGTGGTTGTCTAGGGGTAATGTAGAAAAAATAGTGTTGAAAATGGGACAATTTTAAGTAATGTTGAGCCAGAAATAACAATCCAATTACTTAGCACAATGCAAACTCACAAGGCTATAGCCTTAGCTCCTCCCAATAACTTCCTCATTTATCATCACTAGGCATATTGACGAAAAATCCTGGACACATACTTCACTGGTTAATATTGGATTCTGATAGCTTGCGAAAATGTCCACTCATGCAAAGCTCAAGAGTTAAGACTTTAACCACCCTCTAAAGTAGGGTGACACGATTATATACGGCTTGGCCGTTGCCATACAAATTATTACAAAGACTGAGCCACAAAATTACCAATTGCGGCATCYAATAGAGAAGGCAAAGAATTTCTAAGMTGAACTGATCTAAATATCCTAAAGCTACAAGATAATCGGAAGAAAAAGGATGTACAAATCCCATACATTTAAAATACAGTAACTTTTTATCTAGCCATTGATKAACATCTAGATATCACCAATTTTTGGCACAAAAACTTCAATTTTATTGTTGTAGCCTGGCATCTACTTGCCTTTGCGCCGTTTCTGGGTTCCTGCACAATCCGAACAGTACCATTTACCCTTTGGCTTCTCTTTCAAACCAACACACCCAAAATGAAACCATTCGATCCGGCACTGCAAAAGCAGCATAATAATACTAGTCAGATCATGGTTATGAATACCATAGAAGTTGTTAATTATAAAAAATAACTTCTTACATCAGGATTATCGCATGCAACCATCTCTCCATAGCTGACTTGATTACAGAGACAATAAGTGGGCTCATTGGGATCAACTGGTATATCCAAGTCCATGCTAGCCGGATTTGCAGGAGCTGTGGCTGCAGCAGCAGCTGCTGCTGCAAGACGTGTTCTGCAAAGACAGTTTTTCAAATTGAGAATATATCATCACCAGAACAGCCAACAAAAACATGTAACTAAAGGGATCCAAAAAGATMAAAGCAGTTTCAGAATGATTTCAATGAATGAATTTGGAACAACAACAGAATGCTAATGATGCAGAGCACAGTTAGTCAACTCAAAGCTTAACACATTAATTGGGCATCTACTAAATCTGAGGTGCATACTTTTTACGTCCTCCTCTTCCACCTTCACTGCTCCTTCCAGATTTTGTGCTACCATCAGCATTTGCATCAGTTGAAGCAGATGCYGAGGCAAGCTCTTTCTCTGTAAAAAAGAGAAATTAATACAAATGAAACTAATAGCTGGTCTACACGAAAGTTGCCATGACTACTGAGGAAGTAGAACAAAAAGAGTTAATCGAGTACCTCGTCGACTCTCCTCTTCAGATGTCTTTAAATATTGATCAAGCTGTTGAATGTGTGTATCCACCTATATTGTAAAGTTAAAAAAAAAAGAGGTTCGAAATCAAATACAAAGAGACAAAAATCCAAAGGACAAAACAGAACAATGTGAAGACGATGGATACACACATAGCATTGACCCTAAAATGTGAAATATGACAAACCTTTCACTTTCTTTTGTGTCACCAGAATGCAATGACAACATTTGGTCCATTTTCAGACAAAAGCGTTATACACTATTGGTCTATTACAGACTAAGAAATAAAAGAGCATGTCAGATCATAGTAGGGGACCCTAAAGAAGCCAAGAGAATCATAAACTGGAAATCAAGCAAGACTTCTTCGTTCTAAGCTTATAGGATATGGTCCATGAAAGTGGTTGAATCATGTAGAGGTTCTCTCATATCCTTTTTTTTAGTCTAGGCTTTTGATTGGCATTTGCTTCTTTCCCCTCCACTCCATCATTTGTTAATTCTTTGTGCTTCTACCTCACCAAATTTTCAATATTCCACAATAGTCAATAGCTACTCCTTTCCACTTCCAATTTGTCACTGACATTAGCTACAACACCAAATTTTAAAATGCCTGTAAATGACCCCCATGAAGAATGACAATTGCTGAAGCTAATGAAATATCTTTTTCTAGGTAAGTAAGACTCTAGTCTCAATGGACCAATAAATCATCCCTCAAAGACCCTGAAATGCTACCACCTAAATGAGACTTCACTTTTTATCTAAGTTGCAAAAAATTAGTCTCGAGTCAATGGCCAACGATCTTTTCAAGTATTAATTTGTACTAGAAGTTCGGAGCTGTGTTCAAAAGAGAGTATGTGATGGTACTTAGAACACCATCATTAGTTTAAAAGTTTGACACTCAAAACTGGTACCTTGTATTGTCACAGAGGCATGCCGAGAAAAAAGAAACAGATAATGCTGCCTGAKACCACTAAATTCGAGCTTACACCTCAGAGTCACAAAATCCAGGCCTCCATGACCACATGGCCCAGGTCCAATGACAAAATTAAAAAGATGAAGTGAACAACAGTTGGATTGTTTCATAATCTTCAAGTAAATGGTGAGAAAGTTGCATTTTGCAAACCTTAATAGTTCTGAGGAAGTTCATTATGTAACTGGCAGAGTTGCAAAAAAGAAAATAATAGATATATAAATCTCTTCACCACTGAAGTGTGTCTGCAGAAATCAACCTTAATATACTGRGTGTCATTTGATCCAAATAGAGATCTTGTTCACTATAAGCTAGCAAACTCCTAATTTTAAACGGCCTGAAAGCAAAATTTCTGTTTATCGCCTATATGACAGTGTCTAAGAAGGCTCTCAATTTATCAGTGTCTAGGGTGAAACTCAACAAATGAATAAACATGATAGTGATACATCTATTATTTTGTAAGAGAGTGAGAAATGATACAAGCCATAACAATCATAAGCCTGAACAGCTAAAGCAACTTTTCATCAGCAATCCTGACGCTGTGCTTCTGTTCATCAAGTGCTTCATCTGAGAACCTGATACGAGATTGCTCAGGTGTGATAGTACCAGAAGAATTCCTTGTTAAGATCTTCTATTTCTCGCTCACAGCGCTGTTCACTCTGCGCAGGATATCTGTGAAGAAACCCAACAACCCACTCAGCACTCCTCACAAAGGAGGAAAAAAGCATTTTAGAGGAACACAAAAGGATGTTGGAGGGTGCCTTAACACTGCAGGATGTTGTTCTGAGGGTGCCTAATCTTAGCATGGTCTCTTTTGAGATTCCTTATGGAATCAGAGTCATGTATGGCTGCATTCCACCATGACTGAGGATGAGGGTGATACTGACTATGTCTACTCTACTCTTGATTGAAATGAAAATTCGACTTCACAAATGCCCTGTCACTTCTCTCTCACAAAACTCCCACTCATTTCAACTTTGACATTATTTGGAAAGCTCATATAAGTCCTAAGATTAAGTTCTTCTGTGGCTTGTGGTTCACAACCGCATACCACATAATCAAACTCTTGCAACTAGAGGGATTCTCTCCTCTCCCTCTTGTTATTGGTGCTGGCACCACTGAAAATGCAATACATGTGATCAGAGACTGTCCACAAGCGGTTGAGGTGTGGAATTTATGGTGGTGAATGACAATTTTTTCAATGATCAACTATCAATGGTTGAAGAACAATTTGGTCTTTGAGGGTCCTAAGCCTTGGGGTGTGTTTTTTGCTTTTTTAGTGTGGCATATTTGGTTGCGAAGGAACTTGGCCATTTTCCAGAATACTGAAAATATCCACAATGATTGTATGGCTAAGGCCAAAAGATTCAAATGAATTTTTGCTGAGGCCAATGAAAATCCACTGGGGCTCGAGGGAAATTGCTAGCATTATACACACAGGGGGTTCACTCTACATACAGATGCGTCCTTCAAGGACAATTGTACACCTGCTGGAATTGCTGGGTGATTCGGTCTTCAGAAGGCAATGGCAATGGGTTTAGAGCTAAGAGGAGTGTCTCCAATGTGCTTATGGGGGACTACATGCCTTATGGAGGGACTGAATTACTAAGGGAGAAGGGTCTTTCTGATGTGATTATTTATTCTGATTGTATAGAAGCAGTGAAGACTGAAGACTCAACTCACAGGAGTATATCCTTGATGCTAATACTAATCTTGTCCGAAAATGCAGGGACTGCTATTGACCCAATATGGGTGGAGCGTTAAACACAGCAGTAGGAGAGGTGTGGAATTTTTGTGAGTGAATGACAAATTTTTCAATGATCCAATAATCAATGGTTGAAGAACAATTTGGTCTTTGAGGGTCCTAAGTTGGGGTGTGTTTTGCTTTTTTTTAGTGTGGATATTTGGTTGCGAAGGAACTTGGCCATTTTCCAGAACTGAAATATCACCACATGATTGTATGGTAAGGCTCAGAAAGATTCAAATGAATTTTTGCTGAGGCCATGAAATCCCACTGGGGCTCCGAGGAAATTGCTAGCATTATACACAACAGGGGTTCACTCTACATACAGATGCGTCCTTCAAGGACAATTGTACACCTGCTGGAATTGCTGGGGTGATTCGGTCTTCAGAAGGCCAATGGCATGGGTTTTAGAGCTAAGAGGAGTGTCTCCAATGTGCTTATGGGGGAACTACATGCCTTATGGGAGGACTGAAATTACTAAGAGAGAAGGGTCTTTCTGATGTGATTATTTATTCTGATTGTATAGAAGCAGTGAAGACTGAAGAGACTCAACTCACAGGAGTATATCCTTGATGCTAATACTAATCTTGTCCGAAAATGCAGGAGCTGCTATTGACCCAATATGGGTGAGGCGTTAAACACAGCAGTAGGAGACTAACAGGCTGGCGGATACTATGGCTAAGCTGCTAGAACTATGGACTGTATTAATTTTAATGTTATTGTAACTTCAATCCAGATTCTGATGTAACTGGAGTGTACTGGGAGGACCTTCCCCTCTTTTCTATTTAATCTAGTCTATTTCCTGCTTTGCATAAAAAAAAAAAAAAAGAATGGAGGGAATAAAAAGGCTTATTAGAATCTAAACCTAAATATTTATTCTTTTTTCCTGAACCTAAAGCAGATAGATAAATTGCAGCAAAAACTATATCAGTGAGAATAAAGATTTCAAGTATTTTGCAAACGCACCTTGAAGACTTTTGTCAAGATCACGTAGCAACGCATACTTCTTCTGCAATATATTTGGAAGCAACTCAAGATCTGCATACAATCATCATATAAAATACGATGCTGAAAATTTTCAATCCAGAAATCAAACTCTATCAACAACAATTTCTTAGATACGACACAGGCAGAAGAACCTATATGTCTGCAGAACATCTGAAACTTGGTTTAAACCGTCAAGATTCTAACCTTTGCCTCCATCAATACATTAAAAACGACCATACATTATGGTGCCCAACACCTTCTGATACTCCTCAATCTCCCATTCTTCTTATGCAGAGTCCTTTGACAAAATTGATTACACCCCACCTTCTGATACTCCTTAACCTCCCATTCTTCTTATGCAGAGTCCTTCTAGCACATGTTAATGCTTTCGGTATATGAATTTCCTAGATGGTATTTGCTCTAYTAAGCCAAAGCAAAATTCAACTGACAGATGACCTAGTTGTTCCTAAATTACAATCAATCTACTTTTTTCTCCAATCAAACACATCACTAAACCATTGAACTATGTGTTTCGATTATAAAATTCGATCACTCTTGGTTTTTAACACGAATTAGAAACTATAGCAGGTCAAACAGAAAGAAAAATTAATGGGAACTTTGATAAACGAATCACTGAATTCTATCAATTTCGCGCGAAAAAACTGGAATTAGCCATAATTTTGAAAGATTAAGCAGTGAAACAAACAGAAACCAAAACAAATTCGAATCAAGGTACAAATTACGGAATTGGAGAGCATAACACAGAGAAATAGGGAAGAATTAGGGTTCCGTGAAAGTAATCAACAAATTAGCAAGAGAGGACTTACTGGCTTGAAATTCGTCGAGAAAAGACGTCATCGGAAAAATTAGGGTTTCTTTCGGGACAAAAATATCAGAGCTCGAATTGTATATGGCGCGGATGTCACACGTGACCACTTCATTTTTTTATTATCTGGAAATTCCAAGTCGTACCACCGAAGTTTTGTCCTATCCATTATTTCATCCCACTATTAAGTTTATAATCCATCTTATACCAAATATATTACACTAATCTAAACCTAAACTAAAGAGAGAGGAGCAGAATAACTGGTTTGGGAGGAGAGAGAAGAAAGAGTGGAGTGAGTAGGTGTGAGTAAAAGCGAATTGAAACAGTGGATGGTAAGTAATAAAGGAGAGTAGGAGACACGCACAAGAACATGCACATTTCGACGAGTTAACGTCAGAATATGACCTTTTTTGTCGAAAATCATTAAACGGATACCTCAAGAAAAACTTAATATTTGTTGTTGGATTTTCTACCATAAATGTTTATGACGGTTTATTTTCGCAAAAAGCACTTATCTTTATTTCCCCACAACAAATTCTTATTTAAGGGTTTCGATTTTTATGTTATTGGATGTTAATTATTTTTATTGGGTTTTGTGATTTGTTTTGGAATTAGGGTTTTTGTTGGACTAGAAAGAGACTGATTTGCATTGTATATGTTGTTTTGAATAGATTGTCACGTGTGATTTTGGATTAGTTGCAAGCTGGAAAACCTAATTTTGTCATTTAGTGAATTTTGATTTGATGTGATTATATTTTATCTTATTTCAATTGTGTTTAATTTGATACACTGCAGCATCAAGTGCGTGCATTTTCTGTAGATTGTGATGTATGCGTTTAACTGTTGGTTGAAAAGGTTTGATTCGAGATAAATGACTGAAACGGTTAACAAAACTCAACCCATTGATTTTGTCTATTTTGCATTGTGGAATCAATTGATTGAATGTAAGTAATTATATCTCGAATTCTGAATTAGACAAATACCTATGATTGAATGTAAGTAATAAACTCATGAATTAATGTGTATTGCTCTGTAGTTTGTACTCTTCTTGTGCTCTTGAATGAAGAACTGATTAGTAGAATATAAGATGGTGACTTGTGTCATTATTATTATTTGTCTAGCATTTGGTTCATGCTGAGTTTGTCAACCTGGTATATTTCCTCCATTGCATTGTATAAGCTACTCCCTTAGTATCATATTAACTGCAACGATTAGACATTTTTTCTCTATACTTTATGTCAAATCGTTGCAGTTAATATGATACGGAGGGAGTACATTTTATATGTTAGAGTTGTTTTTGTTTAGAGTACATCTTGTTTTGTTGGATTATTGGCAATGCACAGGAGGGGAATTTTGGTCTACATGAGGCAAGATATAGAATATATACTCCCTACCCCCACCTCCTTTTACCCGTTTGAGCACAATGTCATATGTCATGATATTGTCTGTGTGTTTTTGAAATAGTCTGAGTAATCTAATAGTCCAAAGGAAGGGTGAAGCTAAGACTAGAAGACTTTGGTCACTTAATTAACATAGCTTCAACATTAATTCCATCTCATTATTACATATATTATAGAGGAGCAAAGGAGTATAATCCACCATTGAATTAGGGATTTTTCCCCATATATATATACCCCTGAGTTTTATCCTAATAACTCATATGAGTTTTATCCTAATAACCCATATACTCCTGTGTTTTAAAACAACTCATATACCCTCACATTAAGAAATAGCCTAAATATACACCCTTACTCTAATGGAAAAACTAACACCTTAGAGTTCTTTTTTTCAATTAACCTCTAATCAATTGATTAGCCTTTACGACTCCCTTCTAAATTCATCTTTCTCTTCCTTTATTCCTAGGGGTAAACACGGTTTGATTTGTGCGGTTTAGTATCAAACCAAACCAAACCGCAAAATACGTTTGATCATTTCTTCAAACCAAACCAACCGTATTAGCGTCCAAATCGAACCAAACCAAACCGTTAATAATACGGTTTGGTGCGTTTAGTTACAGGTTTATAATAAGTAGATAATTTTTTCCCCCAAAAATTGTTAAATATTACTTGATTAACTTATAATAAAGTTTAAGGGATTGACACAAACGAATTAAAATTATATTACATTAAAATAACAATCAAGTGCTAACTCATAATAAATATTAAATAAATTGTCCCTAATAAATAATAAATATTAATCTTAAATTTAACCTCTTAACCGTATAAAATTATGTTATATTTTGATTATTGTTGTTTTTATTTTTTTTCCTTTAAATTTTTATATATCTAAAAATAATTTAATGTTATTTAAAAATTATAGAAATATTAAAATACGGTTTACTGGTTTGTGGTTTGGTTTGATTTATAATTTTTATAGAACCAAACCAAACCGTAAACCGTATTAACAAAAAAATCATAAAACAAACCGTAATTTTATAAACCGTAAACCAAACCAAACCGTTAAAATGCGATTTAGTCCGATTTGATTACGGTCCAAACCAAACTCTATACAGCCCTATCTTCAAGTGTGTGCAAGCCTGGATAGATTATTTCATTTCCGTTTACGATTATTTGCATATACTTTCTAATCGTCCATTTGTTTCCTTATTTTAATACATGTATAATATTTCAATGTATATAGGTGCAAAATGAATTCAATGGGTTGTATGACAAAGCATTTACATGACAATGGAAGCAGGGAGGTTGTCAAGGAATGGTAAGGAAAAGTAAATTACGAAGTATATATATAGTATCAAGAAGAAGTAATAGTAGAATAAGTAGTAGTGATGTCAAGTAGCAGTGTGAAGTAGTATCAAGTCATAGTAAGTTTTAAGTAGATAGTAGTATCAAGTAATAGTTAGTAATAGTGTTGAGTAGTATCAATTATCAAGTAGTAGTAGGAATCAAAGATCAATTCTTTAGCAATGAAGCAAAATGCAGATTTCAGGGATACGGGATGTTGCATAACATATAATACTCCATATTTACTAACACATTTATGTCACATAATGCTCATTCATATAGACATTTCTCACATGTCCATTTTATATAAGCATTCATGTTTCATCTTGATTACTCACTAAAAGTCTGTATAATGTTTATCTTGTGGATTTCCCTTATCATACAGAATTACAGGTACAAGAGGAATAGAATGGTGGCAAGAACGAAGATATACATGGTCAAGACATCAAGATGTAGAAGAATGACTTGTACTTCTATGGAACTTGGTTTATTTACACGTAGTGAATATATTATGTTGGTGATTTTGGTCGAGGTGGAGAATTATCTGTAAAAGTCATAATAGTGAAGGGTTTATTGATTTAGTTAAGGACTAAAAGTTGATTTTGTAAAATGTACACTACTATATACATTATTCTTTTTATATATGAAATAATTGTTGTCCCTAGCTAACTTTGTTTTATGTGTCATAAGAATTAAAAAATACTATAAATAATAATAATAAATTATAATTGTATCTTTATATTTATTAATAAATAATCATTACATTGGGCATAAACATGAATTTCATGACCACCTAATGCAACGCTTCAAAATTTAGTCAAAATGTTGCCTTAGGTTTGATCTAGCTAATGTTGCAATACATCTAATGCAACGATTTTAAGCTTAGTCAAAGTGTTACATTAGACCTGATACAATGTTGCATTTGAACTAATGCAACAATTCTAACATGGTCAAAGTGTTGCATTAGGTTTGATACAATGTTACAACAGTTCTAACTTAGTCAAAGAGTTACATTAGGTCTGATATACTGTTGCAATAGATCTAATGCAACGGTTGGCTATAATTTGAAAAGTGTTGCATTAGATCTATGTAAGTGTTGTAGTACACCTAATGCAGCGATTTTCTTTTACTTCTCCAAACTATTACATTAGGTACAAAAAATCGTTGCAATTGATCTAATGCAACGCCATCGCAAATGCAACGAATGGTAAACCATTGCATAAAACCTTTTGCAACGATTTTAATTAGCACCATATTGCAACAATTTTAGGCATTGAAATAGAATTTCAATGTAGTATGCTCCAAAGAAGGTAGATAAATTTACAAGAACGGGAAGAAGCTTGAGTGCGTAAAATGGGAATAGTATRAYTAAGTGAAAAGGTTACTGGGAKRGGGCCAAATCAGTCTAAAAGTTTAGGATGGGARCAWAGAGYRAGAACAGAAGGACAACGTAAAAAGAGATGTGATTGGGATTCTGGTTCAGAAGAACAAAGAAGGCTAACAATGGGGACATCTAAATTACGAAGGGGAAGGACATGACATCTCGTGTGGGGATGTTATGGTGAAGAAGTTGCCATAAAAAAAGTTGAAGTTTTAGCGAAATAGGAAGTTTCCAGAGCCATTTAAATTCCCAAGAAGGGGGAGACATGTCTAAGTCGTGGACAAACCAAGTGGCTGACTTAATTGTGAAATTGTCAGATTTAGAGAAACCCCAAAAAGGTTAATCGAGAAGATTGAACAAGCTCCCTAGTGAAAGAAGGACGGACCCTTGGATCTGGAACATGCACTGTGGGAGAACAATAGATGAGAGAAAAGGATATTTCAAGAGTTAGTCGGGTAAAGCATTGTTCAACCGTGAGGTCAATATTTATAGTAATTGAAGGATCCCAACCATAGATAATAAGAGACTAGAGAAAAAGCCCGTCAAGGTAAAAAAAAAAAAAAATGAATAAAAAATAACAAAAAGAATATGCAAGTAAAAAACTAAAAAAAGAGAAAAAAAATAGAAACAGACCAGTTCCACAACATGTCATCCAAAATAAGAATGATAAGTCCATTACCTTACCTCCAATCGAAACCCCTCGGAGAATAAGTAACAAAAAAGTAGTAGATACACACACAGTAACGCCCGCAAAAAACCACAAACACCGTTTTCAATTCCGATACACATAATGTTTGCCAAATAGGGAAAGAATCCTGCAGACTAATTTCTTATATTACAAAAGAAACTTTTATAAGAAACATAACTTATCAAAGGCGTGAAATTAGCATTAACCACATCGTCGGCTCCAAAAAGTCTGAAGATTGAGTTCAAACGAGACACTTTCCCAACTTTAGTTTAACACGAGTGATAAAGTTAATAAAACTAACAGACGTGTGTTATAGTCAACATGTGTTTATCTTCTTGCAGTATCTAAACAATCACCCTGTGAGGCTATCTGTGACTTTGAGGCGTGCAAAAATAGTTTATTCCAGAAATCAATTGTAAGACTGTTTCTATTGGATATTGTAGCCAATAAAGAAGTACTATTGATCGAATTCTCTAATTGGTGGACAAGGTTATGAGCCGCCGTAACTCTACAGTTGAATTGTTTGACAGTAGTCAATTCAAAAGAAGTTGTTAGAGCAACAAAGATACTTATGTATTAAAAAACAGTTTTCCTACTTTGGGAAGTGAGTCTAAAATTTGGAAAAATTCCAAAGAAAGTTCAAATGGTTGATTGCATTTTGAATGAAAAATGGAAGGAAGACTTGTTTAAAAACTTTGACCTTGGTGAAAAAAAAACTTAGATAACAACCTAAAAAGCCTTAAGTGGTCACTATGAAAACTACTATCCAGTCGTCGCCAAACAACACGTGTCGGAATTTTGTAACCGAACTTCTTCGAAGGAGAAACAAATAAGATAGAAGATTTACTGGTAAGTTAATAATGTGTCCAGACATCGAGCCGAGAAAAGAAGAAAGGAATAATTGAAATAATAACCGAAAGAAAAAAACTATGCTTTAACAGAAAAAAAGTGGTTAATAAACTAATCTGTCTGCAAAAAGGAGATAGCGGCCTCGAGGGTCAGATACCCCGAGGGCGAAATACTTACTCACAATCTCAAATTTGGTGTGTAGAACAGGGCGGCCGGAGTTGGATAGAACGTGCCGCAGTAAGACTACTGTGAGCAGGCACTTCCATCCAATAATAAAAAGATCTCCGTGTGATAGAGATCACCTTGGCGGGGAGACCCCTCGTTGGTATATATGTAAACAGATTGAGAAGGGAATTATTTGGATTGATAGAAGGTGAGTGCGATGAAACGTTATAATAGTCGCTTTAAATCCGAAATGTGAGTCCAAAGTGAATCGTTATAAAAACCAAAGCAGATAGAGTGCCCATAAGAAACTCATTCGCAGCCTATTCATAAGCCTTTCATATCTAAGAGCAATCCATCCTGTATGTTCTTGAATTTAGAGAAAAGTTTGAGCACTTCAGAACAAGAAGGTATTTCCCGGATGGCCCTATCCGGGGCAAAAGCACTCGGTAAAGGTCCTATAATTTTACAGAAACGATTTAAGCGTTAACCAACATTTTAGAGATAGCTTTGTAAATCGTATTACAAAGGCTAATCAGTCGATACTGATGTGGGCGGAAGGTCTTACGACTTTTGATTAGAGTAATAATGTATGGTTAGCTGACGAAGTAGATAACCATGTAAAAATAATATTGAAACTCATGTGTTATCCTTGCTATATATATGCCGGTGGAATTGAAATTTTTTGGACGAAATCATCTGAATAGTGCTTAAAAGGGCACTTATCAAAGAAAGCAAAATTAACTTCATCCTCTGTTATCGGTTCAGTTAAAAGGACATTGTCGGCATCTGTAATTACTTTAGGAAGTTAGGATGCAGAGATCAATAGAGCGGTGATCGGAGTGAGTAGAGGTGAACCGTTTATTAAATTCATCATAATTTATAAAAGGATTTTTTGCGAGAACAAACCTTTTATAACCAAAATTTTGCGAAAGAAAACCTTTTAAAACGATAATTGCAAGATGAAACCAAAACGGTAAATTTCTTTGCGAAACAACACCTTATGATGACACTGTAGCTTTGACCCTTACTAAAGGGGGTTGACTTACCACTTGACATCCAAAATGCTTATTTGCACTRCTCTCTTCATCTCCCCTCTGATATCACTCTTTCCTTTCTCTCTCCTACTCTTCTCTATCATTCATTACTCGATTGTCAAATCAGAAAAAAAAATTGGAATTCAATTTCATTATTCGATTGTCAGGTATGTTTACTTCCAATTACTCTTTGCTAATTAATATCTACAATATATAGTACTCTCTATCTTCAATTCTTACTGTTCATTCGTTTTTTTTGCTCAATTTTGGGAATTCAAATGGCAAAAAAAAAAAAAAAACAGTGTGTTGTCTTCTCGAAGGAGTTTCAAACGAATTGGTGTGAATTACAAGGTCATTTACAAACAAAGGTGTGATTTTTATACTCTTTTAAATTTTTTTGTTCTTCGAATTTATGGTTTAATTGCTACTGTTTTCAATTTTTTTGGGTTAATTTGATGTTGTGGGTGATGTTGAAGCTTACAATTGTTGTTTTCATGTTTATGGTATTTGTTGGTTGTAATTCCCACTTTATTTATTTATTTTTTTTGGTTAATTATTTGTTGTAATGTGGATTATGTTGAAGCATACTAATGGTGTGCGTTGCTATTGTTGTTTGAATAATTACCTTGGAATTGCTGTTGTTGTTTGTTGATGTTGTTCTCTGTTGTTGCTGTTATTGTTTGTTCGTCTTGCTGGTTACAGAGAAGGAAATCAAAGGAAAAATATTTGGGAGAAAAATTCACTTACCTTCAGAGGAAATCAAAGGAGAAAATTTTGGGAGAAGGAACAATGGAAGAAACGTACTCAACAACAATGGAGGCAGCAAGATTAGAACTTTGAAGATTAAAGAATGTAAGAAGAAGAAGAAGAAGAAGAAGTGATTAAATAGAGGGGGGAAATTAGGGCACGGTTCATTGGAAATATATCAGAGAGAATGATGTGAGGAGTGCAAATAAGAGTTTTGTATGTCAAATGGTAAGTCAACGCCCTTTAGTAAGGGTCAAAGCTACAGTGACGTCATAAGGTTTTCTTTCGCAAATAAAATTTTCATTTTGGTTTCATCTTGCAATTATCGCTTTAAAAGGTTTTCTTTCGCAAAATTTTGGTTATAAAAGGTTTGTTCTCGCAAAAAATCCTTTATAAAATAAGAAAGTAATATCATCAGGAGTGGACACCCATTGATTATCCGCATTTTGAATACGAAAAACCTTCATTACTCTTTACTCCTTACTCTTTTTTTTTGTTACTATTATGAGAAGTTTCCACTGTCATTGACGAGTAGACTAATCTCCCACGAGAGTTTGCAAGGGTACCTCGATGTGCAACATCATCCCAGCTAGATTTTAGCTTGAGATCCTTAACCACTCAAGCCAACTCTATTTGGTACTCCTTACTCCTTAGTAGTTGGCAAACTCTATGAGCATGTAAAATGTATAGTATACGAAAACAATAACAAAAATAAAAAATACTCCGTAGATATATCCGTGGGTTATTGCAAATTTGCAAATTGCAATAATAAAAT
>SNQN01006688.1:7689-36349 GCA_008642245.1 Bassia scoparia | reverse complement strand
GGTGTGAATTGTAACTTAAAGAACTTGAACTTTTTGCGGAATTTTAAAATTTTAAAGTAAAGGAACGAGTACGAGTTTTCACAAACACAGAAACTTCCTTGACACCTTGTCAAGATGATAAAACTATGACCTGATACCACATAGGATTTCTTCTTAGATTAATTCGGATACCACACATAATACAATCTAAGACTCTTCCAAGTTCTTTCGAACTAGAAAGCCTTCAACCAACCCCTCTGTTGATGAGCATCACTCTGTAAGCTAAACTCTCTTGCAAGCCTTCTTGGATTATCCCTTAACCCAAAGCCCTCTTCAAGTAACAACTCTACTTGAAGCAGTTACAACTCGATTTGTAAAACTAAAACTGTTTTAGCAATGTGTGTAGGAATGACTCAAATTCTTTTATGCTAAGTGTATGTTCAATAATTTGGTCTTATATATTTTATTAGAGCAATGTTTAGCTTGAATGAAGCAGTAAGTTCACTACACATCACTCCCTACGAAGTAGGAAGTCATCCTTGGTGACTTGGCATTCACGTCATAATTCAACGGTTTATTAATTAGTGGAATATAGCCGTTATTCCTATTTGATTTCATCAACTAATTTTTTCCTTGATCAGATCAGTTTAGATTACAGCTATTCACACTTTTGTTCTCTATATTTTCAATCAAATGTATAAACCATTTTTCTCAAAAATATTATTGCCGCAAAAACAACTTTGCAAAATATAATAGTAAAATCCGATTTTTTCATAAATATTCTAAAGACAAATGAAGGTTGTAAAAAGATTTTTATTCGTGAAAATACTTGACTAAGATTAGTATTACTAATTTCTTACTATAAAGTAAAGATTATTTTAATTTCTTAGTTACTTTATTAACTTATTTTTGATAATATATTATTATTTTATATTCTTTTTTATGTGAGCAAGCAAACAAAGAAATTTATACATAGCGATGGACACATATAATAAGATAAATTTTATTTGGCGTGAAATAAGATTCCAAAATATGCATAACTGGGAGAGGTGCTCTTAGAAACGTTTTAGGCAATCAGTCTAAATACTTATATCTCAAATCATGTTTATATATAATTTCTTACCCAATTTTTATCTCACTTTTTAAGATATAGAATCACAAATTTCATCACAGATACAAGGGTTGACTCAACATAGAATCTCCCTCAGTGGTGTATTCTTCTCCTGCATTTCCAGTTCTTTGTCATCGCTACTATCATACGATGAACAGAACAGCTCTGAATATTTCCTACTGTCCTTCGTTCTTCTTCGGGCTTGTTGTTCTATAGACGACATTTGCACACCTTTCTTTCTTTCGGACATAGCCCTCATCAGTTCTTATGATGTGTGAAATTTAGTCTACAGACTGTAACTTTTTCCATCTTCCTTTACATGGTGACTAAAACTAAACTATTTACTAGCTGTAGGGCATTTTCCCTGATCAGACCTTCTCTTCGAGTGCACATCATACCATTACCGATAATTCTGGCTTACAATATTGTCCCCTCCTGATTGTGTAATAAATATTTAGAGGTAGATTTGGCCTTATCTTTGTATGCTCAATTCCTAAAATTGATGTCACACATAACATACTATTGAGATGTTCCCATCTAATTGACCCTACCTTTTAATGCTGCCTTGGAAATCTTGAATCAACACTAACCTTACCTTGTTCATCCTTATGTTAGTTTTCGGATCATTGCCAACCAGCTAGAACACATGTTTTTAAGGCCGGTTCTTCACAGTGTACAATTGAGAATAGTCCTATTGCGAGTATTGAGGTGGTCGCGATGACCAAGAAGTTCGGTATTTTTATGCCCCCTGAATGTAATCACCTGCATATCATATGAATGTGAGACCATTCTGCTTATGAGTCTGATTGATGATGTTAGTCTACTTTACTTCTTTCTTCTGAGATGTCTTACCCTTCCTTACATTGTGCCTTCGGCTGTCCTCTACAATAAACTGAGACTATGATAGAGGTTGTTGTGCAATTTCAGTTATCATAATCGTAGAGTGTGAGTTGACAGCTAGGGTCATGAAGTGGTTTCTTTCTCTGTAGCAATGTTGACTATGTGTGGCCTTGTCAATGAAATATGCCTTTCAACACGACTCTTAGTTCACCTAGCGATATCTTGGCGGTAACTCGATGGTAGGACATGCACCTCAACGCTGGTTGTCGCTACCAGCTACTATGTTCAGATCACCAATTGTTGTTAATACACCCGTCTTGCAAGCCCGACGCTAAGAGATGGATATGTCTTCTCATGAGGATGACATAATCTCGATTCCATTTCAAATCAATAATAAAAGTCTTAATCAACCTTTCATCTCACTAAGAGAACTACAGCAGCTATCAGTCATCCAGTCTACCTGAGATATGACGTTTTGATTTTACTATTCTAATTTGATATATTAACACATAAAATGTGTTTTCTCTGGATCACACTAGACCAGCTTCCAAGAATGAAATAGTGAAGTAAAAGATCGGAAATCTCTGCTCAGTCTGTTTCCGTTTCATGATGACTGTTTTAGTGTAGTCTCTCTTACTTCAGAGTCACGGTTAGTCTGGAAAATGATATTTAGCAAATATTGAAATCATCACCGACACAATTGGTAAGTCCTAGTAAAGGCCTGAGATGCTCGACCTGATAAATTGGCCCGACCTGGAAATGAACAGCTACCATGAATATTTTTTTGGTCCAATGAGCAGTCTAAAATTAAGAGTCAGACGATTAAGACCCAGCCTGCATACAGGATCCGATACAGAGTTGTATGTTGTTCCATTCCGCATGAGAATCACTTCAACCTGAGTGCACCCATACCGCTTCGCCTTTTTCGGTTGTGCTACTTTTTCCCTTTTTTATCACCAGTTTTGTGCGAGAGTCGATAAAGTCTCACGCATCAAAGTTGTTGCGCTTAAAATTATTGTACTTTAGAGTATTATCATAATTCAACTACCATGCTTAGTTGAATGCCTTACCACGCTCATCTACAAGTCCGTATGTTGACTTTATATATCAGAATTCTATTTCCAAACTTTGCCTACAGTTATCCTTAGATTTGCATAACCTACAAACCACGATATTTTTTAATTTCACATAGATGGAACCGACTTTACTATCTCAGGAGTAGTAGTTTTTGGAGAGAGCTCGGCTCAAAGTGACCATGCAATAGGACAAAAGGACATATATCTGGGGATTCGCCAGGTGGACGGTATGAGATTACAAAGGGATATGTTTGATAGATTTTAACCATTAGCAATGTCTTAGACTCAATGAAGAAGAGCTCTTAGAACCTTTTGCCACTTTTCCTTGCCGGTTCCTATTAGAATGATACTCACATTTGAAGACCGGTGCCGATCAAGTTTTCCAGCTGATTACCTCGCGTCTAATGTGTTTCCGGACAATTATCTGCTCCTTGCAGGTGCGTTAAATATATTAGTACAATGCACGCTCGAGCACCTCTGGCCCACGAGAGAAGTCATACGAAATTTTCTCTCAGAAGCACACTAAAGTCAAACTCATACACTCATGTATATGCGTCAGTCCTATCCTTATTCTGGATTGATTCCTAGTTGCTTTGTTTAATATGGAGATAAAGTTTGGTGGAAATAAGAGAAGAGGGAAATACCAGAGTCGAACTGCGTATTAGTGACGTACGCAAGAAGACATTAACCTCTTGTCTCTGTAATCAGTTCACCCCTCGTGTGTTCAAGGGTACCTCATCGGATTGTTTCGAGTCACTGACGCATTGCCATAGTGTTTGGGTCTTTGTATTTAACTTACTACAGAAACTACTGTGCTACAACCATTCTCGCCAGATAGTAGATATGACGTCGCTTACGGATCAGATATGTAAGTATTCGACTCGGTTGCTATTCTTTTGTTCATGCTAGCTTCTCATAAGAGCCATCAACAACTGTCCGAACTGCAAGTTCGAATCAAGATTCGTTTGTCGCTTCGACAACGGAAGAGCAAAGAGAGCATAGTGTCAGCTTTCGAACGCAGATTGAGATGCGAAGGCCGAGGGAATCGCTTGGCGAGAATCTCTATGTTTAGAGACCGTGTATTTCGCGATGCCAATGTAAGATGTAGCCACAATAAAATATTTTGGTGAGTTGGTCGTGATGATCTGGCTTTCTAGATGTCTATAACTACTAGTCTCATTCTCGAAAAGGAAGTTCTCTGGTTGGTCCTCTTTTTCGTAAATTTCAATAAATTGTGTATAAAATTCTAATATGCAGGGTGAACGTGGTGGAAATGTAACAAGTGAGTATCAGTCACGAAGGATGGATTGTAAGATGTAAGGTCCATGTGTCGCGTATGAAATAATGAACCATATTTCGGAAGGTGGATATCAAATCCTCAGAGTCCGCATATACTAGTATTCGCGCTCTGCCCCTCAAGCGTCGCCGAGGCTGCTTGGAGGCTCAAAAGTTCCACGAAGATAACGCAAAATTACATGTGTGACTTGGGTGACTGTTTTGAAAGACGAGTGGCCTGATTATGGCGAGAACTGGTAGTGAACAGATAATGGTGGTTGTGGGCATGAATGGGATATTAGTGGTAGCAGGGGTAATTGTGTTTGGCGTGGTTTGGTTGAGGCCAATGTATTTAAGTGTTGGAAAAGGTTGAGGTGTCTTAAGAGTTTCCTAGGTTGAGTTGTCTATAAAATATAGCTAAAGTGGCTAAGGGTGAT
Source organism: Bassia scoparia (assembly GCA_008642245.1). NCBI lineage: Eukaryota > Viridiplantae > Streptophyta > Magnoliopsida > Caryophyllales > Amaranthaceae > Bassia > Bassia scoparia. The sequence continues at coordinate 31,631 of SNQN01006688.1, read as the reverse complement.
GGGAGATTATTGTGATGGGATATGTATGGATTTGAGATATGAACTTCTGTTATTTTGGTTTGTCTTGAGCTTGGTATTTATGGACTATTTAGTGATTTTAGTCATGGTCTTATGTATTATTTCTTTACTCTCGATCAACTGTGTCTGCTAAATCTGGAGTTTTGGTTTCTAGTCTATTTTCGCTCTACCATTGATTCTACTGTTTAATTATTCTACACCAAATCTGCCGCGGAGGAGATAACCTATATAAACATGAAAATTTTCCTGATGCTTCACAACCTCGACTAGTTCCACATTGTCAATGTAAACGCGACACGAACTTAAGGGTTTACTGATTAATTTCCATGTCTAAAGACTGACATTTGTGACTCCTCATATCATAATGCGAAAGGATTATTCTAATCATAGCAAAAAATATATAATTCTGATAGAACTACAAGTATTCAGGCATGACATGGGAAAAATCAAAACAAAAAAGGGAAATGAGCATCTCTAGCAAAATCAGAGGAGTTGCAAACCATGTGTTTTCGTATTATAAGCATGCTTCCTGCTCCCGCCTCAGAAATCTCAGCAAAAGTGCAAATTTTTCTCTGAAGTGCTTCTGATCCCTCTTTTCCCCAGCAGTCATTTTGCTACAATCATGCAACCATAAGATAGAAAAAGCCTGGCACGAAGTGATTTTAACCAGTAATATCAGCGTAACAGATACGGTAGCGTGCGGGTAAGCTGCTATGCATGAAGTAATTTAATCGGGTACAATAAAACAGCAAATATAAAAATGAGCAATAGCTCGCATGTTTTGAATCAGTACCATGGCTAAACCAATTAGCATCAATATGTAAATTGCATAAATTTCTGACCATAAAAGTGTCTATTGAATGTGAGGGAAAGTGTTAATAGATGTAGCCACAGATTGTAGCTTATTGCTGTTGTGATAATTGGATAATGTTGTAGTTAAAAAAGATTGAAGAAGTGATATCAAGGGTAAATTTTGATCGCCTAAAAAAGTTTGTAATATTGATGGCATAGTTTGATGCTCATAGTTTGCTTTTTCTTTACGTTATAAACTATTTGGTCTGCGGCCTCATTGCTTCATGCTGGTGGTTTCGGCCTTACTGATATTTCTTCTTACTGATATCAAGTCCAGTCCGTTATGGCCCTCAAAATAAAAAATGTAAAAGGAAAGTGCAAGCACACCTCCCCCACAACCCCCTCCTTGTGTGGCCTAATCTTTTCACAAAAAGTGACAAAGTTAACATATACACCCAAACAGCCACAAACAAAAATGAACGACATAAATACACAAAGGAGTAGGAGAGCAACAACTCTCACCTCTGCAAAACAAACATTGAAGGTTGGAGCTAATCACCATGCAAGAAAGGCAGGTAGACTGAGCCATTGGCAAACAATATAGCAGTCGAAATGTTTTGCTGTTCCCATTTCTAAATACAAAAATAGCGTACTATATTCTGTGAAAATCATATACAAATAAGTAACGAGTTAGCACAGCCCAACCTCCATAGGATACAAAAAAAACCTTATATTACAAGTAAAGCATAAGCAAGTCGTGAGGTTAGAGAATAGGCAAAGCACGCAGCCTTAATTATCATGATTACATAAATATATTTTTTTAATAAATAACCACGACAAAAACTAATGAACATGCAACTTCGAGATTTGTCTTATCAGCCGCGACCTATCATTTGTATAGCGCAATACCGAAGCATAATATAGAAGAAAGATGTAACGTTAAGACAGTTAAGAAATGGCGCATTAATGTAATTTGGAGAACATTCTCTCGATGTGTAGTACTGACCTAGTTATTATGCAAAATCTAATTACCAAGATCCTGCTGCCATATAACTGTCATTATCTGCTAGCAATAGTATCATAACTATAACTATAACTATAACTATAACTATGACTAAGGCAGAAGCCCAGCATCAGCTAGAACTTGACTAGGTGAGAGTAGCAGTGTAAATGCATTCAATTTGTAACTCTCAAGTCATTAGTCAGTATTCACTTGTACATTCACGTACTCACTAATTTTTAATACCATATTTCACTTTTCTTTTTTGGGATGTTTTAAAAAGATGTTCTCTTTCCCTTTTTTAAGCATGATTTTTGAGTTTTAATATTAGCTAGCTAACTTTCCGTTTTGGTGAACCGCAATGAGGCACTAACTTTTGAAGGTGATTGCATGGATCTTTTTTGAAAGTAAAAGCTCAATTATGAAATCTCTTAAAATCAGGTCATTCTTGGTACGGAACTATTTTACATTATTATATTGATTGCATTAAATTCCTTATAGTTTCAAACCTAGCAAGTTGAACATTATATAGCTTTATTGGCCCCATCACTAAATGCCATAATTTCACAAATACTAGTTTCAAACATACTTCGCACGGAGGCACATTTAGTCTAGTAATATGTTGATTCATGGATCGTGTTGCTCTCCTGGATAAGCTTTACACAATTAATTAATCAAAAGAAGAAGTTTTTCTCCTTACAGGAAGAAACGTTTACCTGCAAAAATGCAACAATAAACCATTTGATTCAGTGACGGTTTTTTTCCAATTGCAACTGTGAGTCTAAGGAATCATAAGATATGCCTTCGTCCATAATGCAAAACAGTAACCAAGATACTCCAAAAATGACCAAATTTTGTTTTATGGAAGGTATGGTATGTCTTCATATAAACCATGGTAAATTCTAATGACACGAATAAAAAGGGGCAGAGTATGAACCAAAACAAGGAAGTATTAAATCTTTATAACATCATTCTCACAAATGAATGCATAAATAAGAAAGCAGTTCACGTGCTTTACCTGAACAAGTGGAAATAAGCTCACACCAATTTCACCCAACTAACAGTCATGGGACCCATATCTTCTAGGTACAGTAGGGAAAATGGAAAATAGTTATAGGAAAACTATAAATGTTATTAAAGAAAATGAAAGCTCAACATCAGTCATTCTTTAATAATGGGCAAAACATATAATTAGCAATCTATAGCACTGCAAATTAACAATTTACAGAAACAAAAACGCTGCTTGATATAATATAACAGAAATTGCACAACAAGAAATCACTGCATAGGATTCGACTAAGCTTTGACGGCATGTAATAATTGAGTCTTGCCTTGCGAGATTAATCTAAACACTGTTCTTACACCTAGTTGTCTGAAAAAAATTAAAGAGTAAATACGCAGCCAATGCTCTTGGATATGAACTGAAATGGACAATAATACCTCTGAGACGACCCAAACAGCAGAGATCACACATATCATAAAGACTGCCCTGTATTCATCATGGTAATCATTTCAAAATTCTAATAAGAAGAAGAAGATAAAAGTTTCAAAATGACCAAACATACAAGCAGTAGCGTTGTTAACTACCTCAGTTCACACTTTATCACTATGATCAGGCAATAATGCATAATTAGAGAAATGACATGGTTTTTCATTATTGGATTGAGAGGAATACTCATCAAGTCTGACCTCCTTTTAGTACAAGCTATCTTTTGAAACGCATTATTAATTTTGGGCCGAAGTTGGAAGCTATAAGCAAAACAAAAATATATATCAAACAACAAAACCATACAACAATTGATTATTTGATAGGTGCACTAGTAAAGAAGGTAGCAAAATATCTGATCCATACACATCAAGCTTAATGATTATGATAAACAAAGGAGAAATCCAGATAGAAGGCAATAACAAAGAAGTCAACCACAAACTCACCCAGATATCCTGGAAAAGCCGGTCATGACCATCCATTGTGAGGAAAAGGAATACCGATTTGTCTGGCAAGTAAACCTCACCGAATGGTCAGGATCTTTCAGCAAACCCAACCTTTGATCTTGTCTGTTGAAAAAGAAACAAGGGATAACAGTCCGATGACACTTCATCAAATGGTTGAGAATGTCAGGGAGCTCATACTACTGTACGCCAAATGAAGCCAGTATATGTGCCCTTGGATTGACACCAAGTCAATTCTCCTTCGTATAATAATAGCTTTCATACCGTTGAGCATGAGGCTCTAGGCAGTTTATAGATGAAAGGGAAATATGTTAAATAGAAAAAAATACTGCTGCAGAATAAATACATTTAGAAAGAGTATTTTAAAAACCTTACAAATCATAAATAGATCTCCTCTTAATAGATCTTATGACTAAATTATTAAGAAGAACAGAATAATAAATGAAGCTACAAATCTACTACGTATAAACGAGGAATCAATGCAATCAATTTAATCCCAAAAGCGGGGTCGGAATTGAAATAATTAAACAAGAAAAGCAATGGTACAAAAATATTGTTAACACCAATCCTCTGACCAACATGCTTGATGTCCTTCAACTGACATTTATCATATGAATATAAGTGAAATGCCATTCTAATGAACATTACCATTTGGCCAATCAAAGGATTAGACGGACGAGATCACAATGCCAATCTATTAACTTTCGACACCCGCCAAATCAAGTACATTAGATTCCGCAACTTTTGTTTAACAAATCTCCCAATGGCATCAACCTGCATAAAACCAAATAATATTCTCAATTTGAGTGGTTTTTTCTAACCTGAGGCATTTGAAATACAGCAACGTAATCAGATAAAAACTATTATTCCATGCCAAAATAACAGACATCATCACCAGACATCTAAAAAAAATATGTCGAAAGAACCTTGCACCCAATCGAATAGAATGAGTACAAATTTGGTACATAAGTATCATAAGCGCAACCTTGAAAAAACGACATTTCTGAAAGTCTTGATCCAACAAAGCCATAGCGTATACATCAACTTTCACACTCTCTCTAGAGAGAGCTTGTTATTAAATATTTGTTTCACAATATAGAAATTCAAACCACTTTCCATGACAGAATGTGATTGCTCTCGTTTTAAGTTAAATGAACCATGGGTGCCGCCTTAAACATTGTCAATGCAAGCTTTACGTGGCAATCGTTATGAAAAGTATGAATAATAGAAAAGGAAACATCAAAACAAAAACAAACTCATTTTTCATTGACAGAGAATGTCATATTACTGATTAGGTCAGCAAGGATTGCTACCCTCCAATACTCAGCAATCTTCCATGAACTCATTCCATCAATCCAAATCTTTTGCACGCATCCTACGCCCTAGCAACAATCCATATTCTTTGCTGAAAAAACGGAACAGAGACCACTAAAGCATTCGATCAACATAATGTCCACTCTGAATTGAACAGGCGATGCAACAGAAAGATACTTGATCAAACCACATCATGTAGACAAACAAGACAAACTCCCTAGTATTGCTAAGTGAATTATGTTGAGGGTAAAGTATCAAAGATTAATGACTACCCTTCTCATCAATTCTTTCTTGTAAAGTCAATAAATCATCTTCATCTCTGCCATTGCACGCGACAATAAAAGGTGCCAAGAGGCAGCATATTGTTGTTTAAGACATCAAGCAAGAAGCCTTAAGCTCAAATTCAACTCAATTATTTCATCCAACCAGGCATACCTGCTCCCACAAAATTAAACGCCATTATAATTCCTTCCAAGGTACGGAAAAAAAAAATTCACCATGTTAAAAGCAAGTCCACAATATGGACAACTTCTTAATAAAATTCCCATGTTACACATTTCACTAAGATTTTGATATTAATGCCATTCAAAAGTAATACATTCTGTCTTTACATTTTAATTGTTTCAATAAAGCAAGGACATAGAGTATCCAAATAGTCAAGCTTCGGCCAAGAAGACAGTGGGGATTCTGGCAAAGGCTGGTGCAAAAATATTGCGCGTACCTGCCCAAAAAACAAAAAAAAAATGGAATAAATTGTAACCAGAGGGAATTTCCTGGGGTATTCATTGTAGATATCACAATACCTAGAATCACTTTCACTACTCACGGAATATCAATAATGTATTCCATGTAAGCCACATGTTTGGCAAACTGGAAAACAACATGTATTAATGATACCAATGTCCTCCTTTAAACCTTGTAATCCACCATAGAAAAGTCCTGCTCCGGTTTTCCCACAAATAGCCACATCACTACATTCATCAGCCACATCTAACTCCATATCTTAACAGTTTGCTTTTGTTTTCCCAATGAAAGGGTTTATCATTCATCAGACGCTATAACCTGAAGCATTGTAAGGGAATTGATTTCACTTTGCAGACTGTTGTCACAACTTGAAAAATTCTAAGGAACAAACTGCAGAAAGGCCTTTAAAGCCTCTCAATAGAAATACAATTGGTACTACGCAATCAGGATCTATTGACTATCTTTTCCACTTCAAAACAACAAAATCGGGGCCATCGGCTGAGAAATGCTCTGAAGCAGGAACAACGGAGTAGTTCCATCAAAGATAGGGTTTGAGCTCTGTAGAAACCATGAGTTTTGAACATCCTTACTAATCCTTGAATTATTGAACAGCATAGATCAACTAGATTAGACAAGCTGCCAAGTTTGCCTGAAATGGTGATATGTCATCTTTTCAACTGCAGTAAAATATTCATAAAAAATTATCAATGGAAGCACCGAAAATAGAATAGGGAGCAATGTAGCATAAAATGACAAAGTCAATATTGGCTACAATAAAGATTGCAAGATACAGACCGGTACCAAAACACAAATAGAGGACAGCTAGGATCTTAGGGATCTTAGAGATGTCAAGGCCTCAAAGGGAGAACCAAAGATGACGAAGTGAAGAAGTTTGGAAAGAATGTGAAACTAATTGGATTTGCAAAATTGCATAGCAAAACTGGTTTGTACCCAGCTCTAGGTACAACCACAAACTTTTTTGTTCATATTGTAAATAAAATCAAATATGAACACGGATAAAAATTCGTGCATTTAAAGTTGAAAATGGACAAAAAAATGAGTGTGGCCATATCTAGCTCTAGGCAAACAGGCTATACCATGCACATCCTCTAGGGGATGAAGATGGGGATCTTTTGGTTAATGATTGCAAGGAATAACATTTTAGGTTCCGACACTTACGAAATTAAGGCTTTGATTGATATAGTAAATAGATCTACAACTGTTTGATTGGATTGATTAAGATTTAAGAATGAAAGGACATGAAAAATGGTAGCTGGAAGTTGAAGCTGAGCATTATACCCAGAAATTTATCGATATATAATCAGGAAATATTAGTTTAACAATTAAAAGAAAAACTTATTCCTATTATACATCAGAAAATGTTACTGTCAAGACATAATAGACAAAATTGTGAAAGAGGTGGCCTGAACGATGAAGTGACATAGAAAAGAAGTTAAAAAATTTAGTGTGTCTAACTAACTTTTATTAAAAATTAATATGCATGAATTACAACAACTACAAGAGTAAAAAGAAGGGGTTGTCCATAAGAGCAGCACATAAACAAGGCAGAAGTGTCAAATTAATGATCTAATAAAGAAGATTTAAGAAAATGAAGCTGAAAGCCAAAGGCACACAGATAGAAGACATGACAGAGGAAAGCAACTGGGTACACATATCACGATAAACATTAACACTTAATACAAATCTAGGACGAAGACATTAAAAGGAGACAATAGTTCTTGGCTAGTTATACTCAAACATACCCAATTGTCAATAGAAGGTGTGTACGCAGTATAAATAATTTATTTCAAGTTAAGTAATTCCTTCTGTTCTCAAAATAGTGCATCCAACGGGTGTAGTAAAAGAATTAAGGGAAGAGAAGAGAAAATCAGCGAGTAATACCAAAAGCGAATATTATATAATAAACAGAAAGAGAAAATATTGCTTAGGAAGAAAGGTTAAAAATAGACCCACAATGCACGTTGGGTTTACATTATTTTATTATGGTTATAAAGTATAGTTGTAAATTTTCTGGTGGAGACCATTTACCATAAAAGAAAGGATGCAAGTATTTTTTACAACTTCCTAAAATAGGAAAAAGGATGCAAGTAAAAGAGATGGGGAAGGTAATGTCAAACCATAAGTTTGAGTTACTGAAATATACTTTCCCTTTTATTTAAACACACATCAAGCATCAAATTCCTACGGCTTTTGCTGTTTGCATCAAACATATTTTGGCAATCATGGTAAAATCTATGCTTTTTAATTATACCGACAACGGCTTCTGTACTATTGATATGTTCTCTTCCCTAAAGTTGTTCAAATAAGTGACAATAAACATGGCCTTTACTTGTTCCAAACTTCATATCAAATGCTTAGTGAACAATTTGGTGTCGTTAACTCAGTCAAAAACTTTGCAAATAAATAAATAAATAAATCAACTGTTAGAGTAACTACCAAATACAGTGTTATCTGAAGATATAGCAACTTATTACGATACCATCTTTTCCCACCCTTTGACAATTGATACATTTAAAATAGCACACCTGTTAAAGAAATTCCCAAATTGGGGTATAACAAACAGATTCCCATCCTAAATCAGCACAACATATCATAGATGTTTTCCTGCAATGTAATAGATAAACCTTGTTATGAGCAGCATAGAGGAAATTGGACACAAGCGACCACGAAGAAAGATGTCAGACAGGTTATTCTCAGATCTTTCTATCAACAGATCTTTTAGAATGCAAGTTCTCCATCCTCATTCAGCAAGAATCCTCTTAGCTGTCGAGGGAGACGCACACCTCGGGGCGTTCCAAGATAACGGGCCTTCAAAAATGAAAAGAGAGAGTAGAATTAAACAGTCTAGGGATACTAGCAACAGTCAGTCATCTTAGCAGAAAAGCAAAAGTCGATAAGACTACTACTGGCAAGAAATTAAGCCCCTTACTTGTGAGTGTGTGTATGAGGGGGAAGGGGGGGGGGCATGCCAATATTCGCCAGGAAAAAACTTAGCAAGACAATTCATAGGCAATCAGACTACATGAAATAACCAACCCGTGGAAATCACAATTTGGAATCTCAAACACATGCCGAACCTCAACTGTCAAAATTTATGTAGATTGACACATATAGCAATTGTGCTATCCATGACTTCTTTATAATCTACATTACCAAGGATCCTAGATTTGTTTTACCGTGTGTAAGGAATCCATTTCAGGCTTCAGTTGGTGAAAGAAACTGCCAGACATCATTTCTGATTTATTGTCACATTGAAGTTCTCATGTTACTGAAATTTACAAAAACTTGTTACTACCTCTCATTGAAACTTACCTGCATAAAAGCTGCTGTTCAATTATAAATGCCTCTTGAAACCTAGATTTTTCTTCAGTCATGACAATGCAAATAATAGTAATAACAAAGGAGCGGGAAAAAAGGACTGACGAATAATCATAAATTAAGCAACCCATTGATGATCTTCAGAAAACCAGCTCCAACAACTTGCAGTTGCATAAGTTATCAGTTTTCCATAGTATCTACGATGCCCTGATATCCCGAAATTTCACACAGACCACACCAGAAAAGCAAAGTTTAGATAAGAAATTCAGAAAGATAAATTCAGACGAACTGAACATGCCCTAGTAATGATAAGAGCATTAGCTGCCATAAAGCCATCAAGATTTCTCAAAAACTCTCCTAAGGTAATGTTATGGAAATAAAGCCTTCTAGGACTTATCAATAACTATCTTGTTATGGGCATATTGATATTCTGCTTCTAAGTGCAAACCCTTGATTGACTATTCCAATTTAATACAACCCAAGGGATATGTTGCGCTACGACGTGGAATTAGAGGGGGAAATGGCAAGTTCTTCTAATTCCCATTCTGAGATTAAAATTCCCATGTTTAGCATGATGGAACAGTTTAATTAGGGGAATGGGATGGGAGATGTTTTGGGGGAAATTCCATGGATTTAATATTTTATGGGGGCTGGGTAATTGGGGTGGGAATGTCAGTTTTCTTTTTTTTCTTTTTTTTTTCTTTTTTTTTCTTTTTAGCTTAAATTCATTTCCTTCATCCATCATGACCATCAATAATTCAATAACCACCATAATCCTTATTTTATCCAAATTAACTTTGGAATAAGGCTCTGATTGATTTGATTATTCCCAAAATCAATACTAAACAAGGGATTGGAATAATTTTAGTCAATTCTCACCTTCCGATTCTCATTCCATACAAACCTATATTCGCCGAATTCCCATTCCTACTTGCCAAAACAGCAGCGCCAGCGAGTTACGGTTTTCTTATTCCTATGCATTAAATGATCTCTCTCTTCGTGAACTTAGGCCATTTATTTACACAAGTTTTGCCTAAAATTCTCCACGTTCGTAAAGAATTAACACAACGTAGTACACAACGTCAACCATCAATCAAAGCCAGAATGATTTAAATGAGACCCTCCACCAAGTTCATCACAGGAGCACCAGTGGACATACATATTTAGAAATTAAGTCAATCCCCAAACGTGATAGCGTCTACAATAGTGAATGAGACAGTTATTGAAGGTGGGTTTTCACCATGCGACACCACATATTTCTTGTCACCTTTCGGATTTTTTCCTCGAGGTCGATCAGCCAAACAGGCTTAATATGAGTAGGGGGAACATTTCTATGTTAACATGCATTAGAGTATTTCTCTTTATCTTACATTGGACCTATTTGTTCGAGTTAGGCTTGGCTCTTTGAAATATAATGTCACAACCTACTGAGTCTAGCTGAAAAGAAGTGAAATTCACTGGTCTCTAAAGAACCATGTGACCAAATGCAAAACGAATGTATCAGACCTTCACACACACAACACAACAGGACATGTAAAATTGTATTCCGTAATTAAAAAAAAACTTTAAGAATACCCCCTTTGCACCTGACGTGTATGGTAATCACTTGAAATTTCTGCGAGGGACGTTGACAAAAAAATCAAATGCTTCCATCAGATTTCCTTGTGCATTCCTGATCCCTGCATGAAGGACCATTGGCTGAAGAGATCAATCAATGAGCAACATATCAACAGTTCATATTATGCTTCAATGCAAGTAACTGGAGACTAAAGCCCAAAAGGGAGTTAACTTCCTGCATATTGAAGATTTCAGTCCGCTCATATCACAACCGAGGTGTTATAAATCCCATGAAAGTAGAACCCAAGAAACTCAACATACACTATATTCACTACAACTATTTTGGCATAACCAGACAAGGTGCAATTCACTTCTTCTCCTTCTTAAGACACTCATTTAATAATATCAAAGAGAAATTTAAAAACTAAGCACTTGCACCACTAGTTAATATAACAAATCAAATATATTTTTTAAACCAATATTTAACCCTTCGGGTAGGGGTTGCTTATCGAGCGAGTCGATCGACAGGGGGGGGTGCTTGACTTGTGCTCGTTAGAGTATGTTGAGATGACCTGAACGCGAGCTCGATCACAAGCTGGCTCGTTTAATGTTTTAGCCCTCTTTGAAATCTACACATTTTATGGAGAAAATTTGTTGGTTGTCTTAGTTGGGTGTTTCTTTTCAATCTCTTTGGTAAATTTTTTGCTTTTATAGTAATATACTATTATTTAGTAGTTATATTACAGATTGTACAATGGACTATTTGTTGCCTTTTCCCCCCCCCCAAAGATATGAATCGTAGAAAATTATTGCTGCTTCTCTATAAAATTATCTACGAGTGTTCGAGTTTGATTGAAGTAAACACGAACGCGCAAACGTCGGCTGAGGTTTGTACGACGTTCGATGCAGTCTGAGTTTTGCTCAACTCAATAAGCCACCCTGCTCAGGTTGCAAAATTAGCATTACATATTCTCCCAGTATTATTCTTTAATTAATAACTATGTTTAAATCTTCTTCTGGTGTAATTGCTAAAGTCACTTATGGCAGCTTCACGCAGAAGCAAAAGGCATGAAGATGTCTAAATCAATGAGAGAAATTTATAGGATAAACTCATTAAAAGAGTAGGATTGGCAGCAATAGGATATGAATGGGTATGCAATCTTTTGCATACATATATAGGGACACGATTGCGAGCCATTCTTTCCCAAAACATCAAAATAGAGTTTTGCTTTGCGAATTGTTTTGTCGAGCTCATATGCAATCTATCTTTGGCAATACAAATTATCTTATACTTATGCTCTCTACGTAGTCGTTGTCAATGAAGGCTTACATAATACCGGACGCCATGTACCATATTACATCGTCGTTATGACTCGTACTCTCACTCGAAAGTATGAGCACATTGGAATGAGAAATAAGTCCATTCACCCGTCGGAGAGTCAGATCCTTTAACAAATAAGATAACTCCCACACAGACTTGCAATGAATGCAAAGATTGGCAAGCATCCTAGTGGGCAAACGTTGTATTCCATCCCAGCCATTAGAGCTCATCCTGAACAATAATTGTGTTCGGTTTTAGCAATCGATAACGATAAATAGACTCCAATAAGTTTCTAAATCAATAAATTTTAAATCCCCACACAGGGTAAGTTAATTTTCTCATATTTTGGCTTTGTGAAAAATGACTTAAAATCAATTCATCCGATAGGGGAATCAAAACAAAGTGCCATAATCCTCCTGTGTTGATAAGTCGGCGGTCATAACTCCCTCGAAGTACTATCTGTGAGCCAGATGTAAAATTATTATAGTTCGTCGCGGGGCAAGAATTTCACTCCGGCTCAGCTGGGCAAACTAGACTGATTCGTTATATGGATCATCCACTCATATGAGAAATAGCAGAAATCCACAAATGAATGTCCTTAATTCAAGGGAAATTTAACAAGCATCGCATTATATACAGATCGTAGTTAACTACACCGGGACAATGATATCATAGTACAAATAAAAACTCACGAATGCCAGCCTATCCACTTACGTCCACAACAAACAGAAGACGGAATGCAAGATTATGAGTAATAAATCTTGTGTTAAGCACCTCTCGTCCTTTTTTTCTTTACCAGGGCTTAAAAAGTCTCTGTATGGGCTCATTTGCCCCTAATCTTCCTCGGACCCATCATATTATGTATGAGCCCATGGTAAAATTTTCGGTAATTTCCCGAAAATTTGTCGGAAGACCCATTTCGGTGAGTTAACCCACGTTCGGCCAAGAACACATCTCGGCCACCCCGGCTCGAACTTGCCCGGAATTTTCGCCGCATTCACGGCCATGAGAAATGACTACTTCCCAACAGTTTGTGCCCAAAGTACTGAAGCCAATAATTGTAGAGTTAACACTGCCTCATCATTTCTATAGAGAGAAAATAATCATTAAATTCCAATTAACAGCAAAAAAAGAATGTTGCCATAAAGCACAATAATAAACCTTAAAGTTCACCGACAGAAATCTACGGATTTTTTTACACTTCTCTTGTTTGATTAAACGCGAGCAGAGCGTGTTATGCTGAAGAATCGCTTTCTTGCGCAAATAACACGAAATTCAAGATACAGAGCAGATACTTAATTCACTTGAAATTATTTCAGTAATGTTACAATTAAAACTCTACCAAAATTATAGAATTTTTTTATTACAAAGGAGAAAAAAAAAAAAAAAAGCAGACAAGAAAGAAGAAGTGTGCATTTGCCAGTGAGAAAGCTAAGCGTGCATATGCAATCTGTTGCAGACTCATCAATTTTTGTAAAGAAGGACTACTCCCAATGGCATACAATATCTACAACCCCACTAATTTACACACGCAAAATTTGAAGGTTGCTGATGGTAGCAATTTATCTGACCGATTCACATTAATATAAGGGATCGCAATAAAAGCTTGTAATATTAACATCAAAAGTTTTATAAAGGTGGGACCAAGAAGCTCCACCCACATTATAGGTACTAAGTACTAAAATTTATGCGGCAATTTCTCGAAAATGTCCGGACCCATGATACTCCTCCGTATAATTACATCAGAGTGATGTGGAATTAGCAAAATATAAGAGAACGCGTAAGAATTTTGTGATATTCGAAAGGTCGTCGTGTTGTTAATCGGTGCGGAAAAGAAGGGGAGTAGACAAGTTTAAAAAACGCCCCAATGGTGTGAAAAAGCCAAGCCCGGACGGACAATAAAAGCACTCACTATGTTTCCATAAACGCAACTTAAAAGGAACACCCATCGCGCAAAAAGAGCTGAATATCCTCTTCTACTCAAGAGAGCGCCATAAAAACCTAATAAGAGCTTTACAGTACACAAGTGTGAATTTTTAAAATATAAACAAAAACTCACGGAGATGAGATGCATCTGAAACATTTGAAGGTCCCAACATCCTGAGGTACTTTCTGTAATATTCAGTATGTCCTGGAAAATAGAAGCATTAGTGCTAGCTTAGAATTAAAAATTATCACGCGATTCCAAAAAAGAAAACGCGGTTTAAATCTCACGTGCTATTTAAAAGTAATGGAGATATTACCGCAGAAAAGCACGAGCAAATAAAGCGGGAGTTATTTAGCCATCTATTACCCATGGTGCAAGACCACAATCTTCCACAGTCTGGAAAGCAGCATCTGCGCTGCACAAATGTCCAAGAAGTCATTTTCAGAAAAAGAATATCAGATCTAGAAGAACTATGATTGAAGGGTTTGCTCCTCCTACCAATTGCGACAGGCGCCTGTAAACAGTCCTTCACAGATGAAATAATACTTCATCTTTTCTAAGGATGTTAGAACACCCTCCTACGATACAGAATGTGTGTGTGTGTGTGGTGGTGGGGGGTGGGGGTGGGGGTGGGTGGGGGGAGGGGGGGGGGGGGGGGGGGGGGGTGGGGAGGAGTGGACTTGGGGTAGAGTGGGGGGAGTCAAGCGTTTGTCCACTAGTTTAGAGGTATTTAACAAACAGAATGGGTTATCAACATTTTTAAAATATTATAATTCCCCACACAAAGGGAAGCATAGCTCGACTTTGGGGAACGCAATGTACACAGAGCAAGTTTCCACAGACTGTCTGCTGCTTTGCCACCCGGGCAATCTGCCAAATCATATGTTATTGTCGTCATTAAATACCAACCTAGAATGACAAGCACTAAAGAGCCTTATATCCAATCTAAATGATTGCAGAATATTCCGAGACATATTATATCTTCAATACCAAAGAAAAAATCCAAAGCGTTTTGAATTCCTTGTTCACGCATTAGAGAGGTGCCAGCATCGATACCTGTCTGTCTAGCTTAGTTTTAATAATAAAATTGAGTGCTAAACACATCTGATTTTAAATCTTGTTCTTACAGGAACTATAAAAAAGGTTTTGTTCTGGTTCCGACATTGTTAGTATTGCCAAGAAAACAGTTATCACAATAAATAAGATATTAGCTTCTCCAGAAAGAATAATTTGGTCTCATGAAACAACTAGTGGCTTAAGTGCAACCAACTTCATGAGCACCACGGAACTTAAGCAGGTGCGACGACAACGAACAACAACAACAACAACACCAACAACAATCAAAATTTGCAGAGATTAGAGGGTCTCGCTAAAGTGGACATAAATGAAGTAATAGGTTCAAAAACAATTCACGACGTAAACTTTGAGTGGTGATGTTGATTATTCTATATGTGTCATTGGCCTTATTTGGAAAAACATACTCAAGTAAACAAAGCTCCAACCAAATATACTCCATTACTAATTTTCGACATGAAAAACTACTGAAATCCCATATATTTATGAAACTTAATTGCAAAACCCAAGAGACAAAGTTCAAGACTTTAAACTATTGGATGTAACTAAAAGTTCATGGTGTAGGGTCACCAAGCCTTATTTGTGTTATTGTGAGGTAACTAAATTACAAAGTTCTCACACCCAAGACACCCATGACCAAAGGTAAGGCTTTTTTAACATTCAATAACCTATTCCAAGAGAAATCCTTAAATAAGGAACACCACATCCTGGCCATGTCTGGAGGGTCACTGTTTTCCAATCTCTAGTCGAGAGGTTCCAGCCCCACTCCATATGGACCTCAAATTTGTAACCAGGTATATATTTGGTCCCAACTCTCAAAAGGGGGAAGCATCTCAAGGTGAGTCGAGTTGATATTTGTACTATGAGAGCTCCTTTATCGGCCAAGTTCGAAGACCTAATGAAAGACAGTACCTCCAGAGGCGGACATGGCTGACACTTGACCAGTTTGTGTCGAGAAGTTTTCACTCTTGGGAATGATTTATACGACCACGCGACGCAGGAGTTAACGACCACCAGAGAGGGAAATGACTATTATCTCACGACATGGATCTAGAACATTATATCCCGATGCTTGGCAATAACTGTACCTCAAGCATACTGAACCATACATTTTAACAATATGAACCAGTTGTATCTTCTGACTAACGGAAGAGTTTATCAGAAGTGTATTTAATTTCGCAGGACATCGTTTTCTATTTACTTCGAGCCTAACGGGAAATGCTTTCGTCGGTTTACAATTACGATACTCAAAAAAAGATCGCAGCGTGGTATCCAGTATGGGTGCACACTTTCGTGCGAATCCGTCGCATAATAAAATTCTACTGAAGTGTTACGCCATACGCTATAACTTTCTATATGTAGAAAAGTTATTGATGTAATTGTTCACGGCCATGGTAAGATAAGCACATTTTCCGGCACATAACAGACTTTGGTTTTCCAAAAAAGATGCTTCCGTGCCTCGTGGACCCAGCAAATCATTATTATTCGGTGAGTTACCGACGTTTTCGGACCGGACGACATCTCGGCCACCCGGCCGAATTGCCCGGAATTTTCCGCCACGACTTCACGGCCATGAGAAGACTACTCCAACAGTTTTGTGGCCCAAATACTAAACATACTGCTCCTACGAGCGTTTCGACGTTTTCCCTGTTTTTTTCGTTAACGGGCTAAAAGTCCCCGTATGTGCCTCAATTGGCCCTCAAATTTTTCTCGACCCAGCTACCATCGTATTATCGTATGAACCCATGGTAAAAATTTCGGCAATTTTTCTGAAAATTGTCCGGATACCCATTTCGGTGTGTATAACCCACGTTTTTCGCCGAGAAACGACATCTCCAGCGACTGGCTTGAATTTATACCGGAATTTTCCGTCACGCCTTCACGACCAGAAAATGACTATTTCAACAGTTTTGTTCCAAATACTAAGCAAATGCTCCCACGAGCGTTGACGTTTCTTCTCGTTTTTTTCTTTAACGGGCTAAGTCCCTGTATGGGCTCATTGGCCCCAAATTTCCCTCGGAAGCCCATCATATTATGGTATTGAGCCCTGGTAAAGATTTCGGTAATTTTTCCGAAAATTGTCCGAGACCATCATGCGGTGATGTAAACCACGTTTTGGCCAAGAACTGACATCTCGGTGACCGGTCGAACATTGCCCGGATCTCCGACACGTCTTCACGCCATGAGAAATAACTATTCCCGACAGTTTTGTGCCAAATACTAAGCATACTGCACTCTACGCGTTCGACGTTTTCCTCGTTTCGTTAACGGCTGACAAGTCCCCCGATCATGGGCTCATTTGGCCCCCAATCTTCCTCGACCATCGTATTATCGTATAAACCCATGGTAAAAATTTCGGGCAATTTTTTCCGAAATTGTCCGGAGACGTCATTTCGGTGATGTATAACCCACGTTTTTCGGGCACAAACGACATCCTGGCGACCCCGGCTAGAACTGCCGGGAATTCCGCCACCTTCACGGCCATGCAGAAGTGACTATTCCGACAGTTGTCTATATATTTTGCTATGTCAATACTGCCTCCTACGAGGTTTCGACGTTTCTCTTTTTTCTTTAACGGGCTAGTCCCCTGTATAAGCTCATTTTGGCCCCCAAATCTTCCTCGACATCATATTATCGTATGAGCCCATTGGAAAAAATTTCGGTAATTTTTTCCATGAATTGTCCGGAGTCGCTCATTTCGGTGAGTAAACCACCGTTTTTCGGCCAAGAAAACGACATCTCGGCGACCCGGCTAGAAAAAAAACTTGCGGGAATTTCCGCAACGCCTTCCACGGCCATGAGAAATGCCTACTCCAACAGTTTTGTGCAAATACTAAGCATACTACCTCCTACCGAGGTATTTCGAACGTTTTGTCGTTTTTTCGTTAAGAGGGCTCAAAAGTCCCCGTATGGGCTCATTTGGGCCCCCCCCCCCCTTAAGTAACGTTCAGTAGATCCAACAATGCATATCAGGATGAGGAGCCCTATGATGTGGCCATGACTAAAATTGTCCAGGCCCCACCATTTAAWTGTCCTTAATTAGTTAGGAAAAGGTCTTCCCTGAAGAAAGATTTTGTAACTGATCACAAAAGAGAGTACACATTTGTTGCTAAAAAGTGTGATGTAATTTTTTATTGGTTGTCAAAATTTATGAAGATCAAACTAGTTGGCCGACATAATGACAGAGACCCTAATGAAATAAAATGAAAAGTCTATTGCAAATGGCATGATGCTTTCACTTATCAGACTACTGACTGTAATTTTCAGAAATAGAATTCAGGGTGCTAATTCATGTGACATAGATTCTGTTTTCTTATCAGAATTTGAAAAATATGAGACGAATTGTAATATGGTTACTATTGATGGTGATATTTTTTTCTCATCTTAACATGCATGAGTTATCTAATGTAGCTATTGCRGTGAAATTTTATGATCAGATTGTGGAGGAAGGAGTATTAATTGCTCTAAAATGTCAAGAGAAGGATTATGACAATCTRATCAACGTATGCAGATGGKATTTTAGTGATGCACACTCAACCAAWTAGTGTAAAGCTTTTAGAGGATTCATCTATAATAATATAAGGACTGATGGTTTTGTTATCTCAAAGCAAGAGTACCAGGCTTTGGATCTTGCTAATTTCCAACCTAGAGGGAAGAAAGATGATCGAGTTTGATCATAGGAAGTTTGATGTCAATGCTATAGTTGATCATGATGGATATAAGAGTTGGAAGGCTCACACATACATCGAGGCAGTTTATAAGTTTCCTCTTCAAACCAATTAAGCAGTGGAGGAACCGAAGAAATTGCGCTTCGCTATGTGTTCTTCTTGTGCAAATAAGTTGCATTATAAGTTAGTAAGGACTGAAGTCATCCCTAACAACCCAAGTTAGGTACCTAGACATCAAATGCCATGTATTGAAAAGGTTTCAAGGAAGGAAGCAGTTTATCTCCCTCGTCCTCCTTCTTCTATATCAGTCTTTTGCAGGCTAGGCAAACCTAAAATAGACTAGTTGAGCAGTAAGTTTGAGAAGTCTCCAATTTTGATTTAGGAGAACAAGGGAAAGCACCAAAAAAAGGGATGAAGAAACTGTCAGAAACAAGGAACATGAAGATGACTTTGCTCTAGCTAAAGGGAAGAGAAGAGTTAGGAAAAAGGCTAGGTTGATTAGATAAGCAATTGTTGGCCAGCTACAAGCAATGGAAGTTCACATGGATGAGGAAGCTTTGCAAGGGGGATTMCTTAAAGTTATTCCTATATTGGATCCTCATTTGAGTACGATTCAAAAAGAGATGCTCTAAGAGAATACTCTTATGACAAAGCCTCATTTGGATAGGAGTTAACAAAAGAGACCTTGTGAAGGAACTTTTCTATCGGAGCCTCATTCAATAGTGGAAGTTCTTTAGATAGATAATACANTCAAAAAGAGATGCTCTAAGAGAATACTCTTATGACAAAGCCTCATTTGGATAGGAGTTAACAAAAGAGACCTTGTGAAGGAACTTTTCTATCGGAGCCTCATTCAATAGTGGAAGTTCTTTAGATAGATAATACAGWGATTGTACGGGCGTTAGGGKGTCATCGGGTTAGACTAGGTCCGGTCCCTCTGCCCCTAGGGGGTACGYCTCCTAGTGATGACTTTTGTTTTTCTAGAATTGAATTCTTGCTTTTGCATAGTGTGAGTATGCTTAAATTTTATGTGTATTATACTTGAAAACGAGTAAAGAAAGTCACCACTGTACTCCTTTGGGGAGCTGCTGTTGAGGTGCATGATTTTGTACTTCACCAACAAGTCAACCACCAAATATTATTTTTAGTTCGGTAGGGGGCTACACCTCTGGTTACTAATTATATCGATAACCTCACTAACGTAAAAATGGCTCCTTAAACGTAATGTTAATCAAGAAGATGAAAACGTAAGGAAATAGCCATATTGTGGAACAAGACAGAAGTACAAKACAAACAAGAGTGAAGAGAAACGAAAGCCATTCATTTATAAAGTGAAGGATAGATTTAGACTACAACTGTTTTACAAGGAAGGATGATTATCTCCATGTTTACACAATTGAGATGAAAACAAACAAGCTAATGATCCATTGAAGGATGAACTACGCTATGCTAAGCTAAGTTAAACTATATTTGGCTACTAAGTTAAGTGCGGCTAAGAGAAACTAAATGCGAAGAAAAGTAGATAGATATGTTGTTTGATTGTTGTGTTGTTCCTGATTTTGCTGCGTCTATTTATAGGCCATCGGGGTAGAGATCAAGGGTGGTAGTTGCTCCACTCGATAGTTTCCTCCCGCTTCTTTTCATATTTCAAATACTTGTACTTTCCTTCTAAGTCTCTTGATCGCCRGATCATCATGGGCCTTCTTTTAATGGGTTGTTCTTAAAATGGGCCACTTCTACCGCAAATCGACTCCAACGCTTCCATTATATCGCAAGACTGAAATTACTTAAGAAGTATTGTGCATCGCCTATATCTTGATCGCTTATATGGTCCACTCATCGCTGGTCACTTGCTTATTGGTTAAACTTTCTTAGCTAGTCAATAGTCTCATTTGGTCAATAAAGTCAACCAAATATTTTTAGTCCGTAACAGCAGTGGAACCCGGTTTAAGCCTTCCCTAATTGCATAAAGCAAGGCGAGGACTCCATAGTTTGGTTGTACACAAAAGGTCATGGATTAGAGGACAAGGGTAAGGGCGAATTAGTGCACAATGCCCCCCTAGCATCTAGCGACCTCTACTCGATCATTGCGAATCCATTGTTAAAAAGACAACAACAAACATATTTTCGTGTTAACCCTAAGCATGCAAATTACTAGGTGGGTTGTTAAATAAAAGAAATATYTGCATATAAGGACTAGATCTATGGTGATCGCTTTGTTAATGTCATATTCAAGGTGCCTAAAAACCAATTTCACCATGAATTAGACTTATTAGGCGTGAGAACATGCAATTTGTCGGTCTTGTTTAAGATATAATTGTTGTGTGATTTGCAAGTATATARAAGCATTCAACAAGAATTAAAAGTTTGCCCCATGTTGATTTTAATTCATGTCAAATATTTGTTAATCAATATTACATGCAAATTACATCAAAAGTCAAATTTCTAACAAGCATGTAAAAAGGTGTTTGGAAATTGAGACATTGGCCTCAAACTAACCTTACAACATGATGCTATCGATCGAGGACGATGCTTTGGACTCTTAAGAACCATTGTAACCTTTGAAGAACCAAAATTGAACATCAAAGAACCTCTAAAAGAACATTTGAAAGTTTTAATTGAATCTTGAAATTGATGTGTTTGGAGTGAATTTGAGAGAGTTTAAAGTGCGTTTAAGAGTGTTTTTAGAGACAGAATGAGGAGAGATTCGAGCAAAGCTTGGGCATATGAAGTGTGTATGTGTGAAATGAAGGTCAGGGATGTGTATATATGTGTCAAATTTCTTGAGACAAGGCGTAGGACTCCAAGCCTTGTCTAAAGTGCAAATTACTAAGCATACAAATTACTATGTGGGTTGTTTAACAGAAATCGATGCAAATAGTGTGTGTATGCCTGTAGTTGTGTGTATTATACTCAAAATGAATAGAGGAAGTCGCCATCGCACTCTTTCGGGGAGCTGCGAAACTCGYTTTAAGCCTTGCTTATAATTGCACAAAGCAAGGCGAAGGACTTCATAGTCTGGTCGTGCACCTAGGTCATAGATTACCCGAACAAGGGTAAGGGCCAAGTAGTGCACAACGCTGCCCCGCATCTAGCGACCTCTACTCGGTTATTGCGAGTTCATTGTCCAAAAGACAATAATAAACATTTTCTGTTTTAAATCCTAAGCATGCCAAGTTACTAGGTAGGTTGTTAACAGTAAAATTGCATGTATCGACTAATTTGTTGTGATAGGTGTTGTTAATTCCATATCCTAGGAGTCTAATGCCGGTTGTCCATTGTTATCTTATTACGCGTGAGAACATAAAATTGCCGGTCTTTGTTAAAGATGAGGATTCATTGGCTATTCTGGAAAATTATCCTATTGATCTACAAATTAACAATAAAAATCAGGATAATTATTTTAGGGTTGTCACATATTTGTTCCTTGAAGAAATCACGTGCAAAGGGAAGATACATCGAATATGGAACGAAATTATTTGGAAAATCTGGAAAATATCCGAATGGGAAATCTAGTTGTTAGGATTAATTATTAGATTTGTTTGGTTGTAAGGATTAATTGTTAGATTTATTTTATTTGGTCCGAATTAATTAGGATTAGATTAGTTGGTTAGGATATTATTCTGATTTGTTAGTTAGAATAATATCTTAGATTAGGTTAGGGTTAGTTTGTTAGATTATATTCAGTTAGGGTTAATTTTAATTAGATATTGTTAGGATATTTAGGATATAATTAGTTAGTGAAGGTTCTGTGGTACTCAAGGGGGGGGGGGGGGGGGGGGGTTGGCGGGGAGAATTGAGTAAACTAGTGTTAGCCTATTTTTCTTTCTTTTCGGATATGTTGAGGAACCAGTTGGCGGGCTGGTTCTTGTAAGCAGCGGAATGCGGAATAAAAGCAAAGTAATAAGGAACACAAAGATTAGACGAGGTTCACCCAACCATGGGCTACGTCCTACTCCCTATGTTCTTTTATTAATCTACTCTGAAAAACAAAGAACATACTCCCTACTGTTTCCAACTCCGGGAACCAGCACACACACACTCACTCTGAATGTGCACTCAACTCACACTCGTAAGTCCAACATGTGTTTGAACTCATAAACACTCACCTAGGCTTCCAACCCCTCTGTTGAATGCCTTACAATATCAATGTTTCTCTCTTTTGAAATTACTTCTAAAAAGCTAAAAAGAGAATCGATTTGCTCAATTTGTGCTCTAGTATATGACTTAAAGTAGGGTTTTTGTGCTTGTGTGTTTTCTCTCAAAAATATTCTTCTTAACCGCGGAGAGAGATGTGGAATATATGAACTTAGATGAGTATATAWATGCATGGAAACCTAAACCCTAGTTACCATAAAATCACATAGCTACTTGTCGGTCAAGGCAAGATGCGATTTTATGGAAAGTATTTATCTTATTTGACCTAATCACTAGGATAGAATCAAATGAGATAAATACTCCTAGGATTAAGGTAACCAAAATATATCCTCACCTATTTTCCACCTTCTTAGAATATTTTTAAAACAAATCTTTGAAAAATATTTTAGAAAAATCTTTTTCAAATCCARAGCTATTATATTCCACGTAGAGACCCATCTGGTTCCCCAGCCTGGTTCCCTAYGATGAGTATTTTTTGAATTCTGTTCAAGACTTGTACCAAAATTAATAACATAACTCAAAACACTTAAGCACTTATAACACCCTTACAAACAAATCATACTACGGAGCACATTACATGAAAAACTATATCTAAACACTGAAGAACTAATTCTTCCATTTTTCATGTAATCTTCATGACTTTGGAGCTTCCTTGAATTCTTCAGTTAAAGACATCACTTCTTTCTTCGAATGACTTCGGAAGGCACATGTAACATGGTTAATGTAACATGTAACATGTAACATGGTTAATGTACAATAAAGAGTATATGACTACTTTTCAGTATAGCAGTCTTGGAAACAATTCCTACTGGTTCCCCACCAGTACATAAAACATTTATGCACTCAGTTGTTCCTTACAAGGAGACAAGTTAGTTTCAACATATAAGTCATATAAGTATTAACTTGTCTGGGAAACAATATTCTATAATAGCTGGTTCCCTGACCAACCATATCCATGGTAAAGTATCCTATTTCCTGAAGTTGTTTGTCATCACTCAAAACATAAGGGACTCAACAAATTCCCCCTTTTTGATGATGACAAACTAATTGAAGTTCCTGCAACCAAATAAGTTAAAAAAA
>SNQN01006687.1:18563-37204 GCA_008642245.1 Bassia scoparia | reverse complement strand
ACTAAACCAAACATCACAAACTCATAAGACTGGACACGATCTAAAGCGGGTTGAGACGATTGGCGTATAAAGGTCGGTCTTTGAGGATGTGAATCTGTATCTAAACTACAGCCTACTATCTTAAGCATAGTGATTGGGTTATATATAAATTTGCACAATATAAACTTCCAGACCCCAACAGTAATGAATTAATGATTACAAGTAATAGATAGAGTTTAGAATTTAGATTAACAAGCCACAAAACATCAAAACCACCAATGCAAAAAATAAGGCCCAAAGCAGCCCCTTATAACATCATTGAGCCCATGCCACACACCTTCTAGACCAGGTTAACGTGTTAAACAAGAGACACATTGAGTGCATAATCAATCATCAATGAATTACAGTTACTCCAATGCACTAAATTGGTCATTTAAATTTATGCAGCATTGACATGAGTTCACCTTTTGACCACATAGATAATATACAGCATTTATATTATTCTCCTCCTCGGTTAATATCATGCATTTAATGTAATTWAAAAAATTACRCTGTCCTGACTAGGAAAAMCCATATTACAGTATATTGATCAGGACACAAAAATGATAAGGCAATGGCAGGCCAAAAGATCATCCGATTAGGATCATCGATCTTAGTTCTCAACTATAACARGAAGAAAATAAAACTGTCTGAAAAGACTTATTGAATTTACACCATCCATAATTCTATATAGTATATACTATAGCACTCTCCTTATCTTTCAGACAAGGTTCATTTTAATTCCCAGTCTATATATCCTTTCTTCCCCAACTGCATGCAGAGTTTGCAGACAAGCTAAGTAAGAGAGAATGGACAAAAACCTGTACATCAGCCTTATGCATTGAACACAGCATTTTCATTTTTGTATTAAATGGCTATTGAAATCACAAACTCAAAGCAAGACCACCAAAATTAACTAAGATAAGAAAGAGTATACACTGTCAAACCCAAAAAAAAAAAAAAGACAGTGGAAAAATTAGAAGTAAAAGCATTGGTAATGGGGAAAAATGGCATATACTTGATGGAAGGAGACCACTTGTTTAATAAATATAGATYTCTCAAAAGAACAATTCACACCTACAAATACCAGAACATGCAAAGACCTAAACAAAAGCATTGAACATCACTGACAAGAATGCCAGTATGATTGACTACAGAAACTCCATCTGATAAGCTACTCAATCTGATACACAATGAATGAAACAGTGCCTACTATCTCCAGTTCTCCACATAGATGGTGGAGGTCGTGCCAATTAAATCTAGACTATTCAGGCATCATTATTTGCATATATACATAAAAAGCAATWGTCTAATGAAGTATTTTTACCCACAAAAGGTATCCTAATTTCGAACTCAAAAACTTGTCTATGCTTAATTAATGATTATACAGTCACGCTTCTCTATTTGGCTTAAAATAACGTATATTCTATTGTAGCCAATAATTTGTGAAACTTTGGAAAATAACTGAGGCTAAAACAGCATACATAATCTATCAAGAACACATTGGTGATATTGCAGAGTCCTGGTCAAAGAGTTTATATTCCATAACTACAATATAAAAGCAATTATTAGGTTGAAGCACTTAAATTCTGTCCAAGCATACACAATTACCATCTCAAGCTACTAAAAGAACCAAATGCCTTAACGACACTATGGGAGTGTTTGGCAATCATCTATAGGKTTTGGAAGTTTAAATTATTGGATAGTGGACTCGATTTGTTTGATAATCAGAAAGTTTTGGCTCATGGTATAMGAATTTCAAGTGGTTCGTTGTCTAATTATAGGGTACACGCACAACTTTATACTCATACCCAAGACAATAGGTCAAAAGGGTACATATACAACTTCCAACCGATGAGAAAAACTTAGATAGCCTTTTCGAAGAAACTAATGATATACAGGCACCTGAGCAAATTATATGTCACAGAGACACTATTGAGTGTAAAAAATGCATTACGCAAAACTGGCATAGTTTGGATTCAATTATAGTGTCAATGTGTGTACTCATGTGCCAAAACATTGATTGTTCAAAAAATTACGAAAAACATTCGATTTCAATATATATAATGTTCAAGCATATGGATTGCATTGCTAATCTTTCTTTCATGGAATTTATGCAATGGAATTATGATCAAATGGCAATAATAGAATAAGCATCGTTCTTTTGTTATAAGAAAAGTGGGTGGAGAAACCGCATTTTTGAATAAGTAAAATGGCTCTGCTAGTCTAATTTGCCAATTAAGAAGTGTGGTGAGTGGGTGGCTGGGTGACGGCGTGTGGGTAAGGGACAGGGGGAGGGTGGTAGAAGCTAGCACATATTCTGTTACTTTACTACTTGGGTATCTTGCACATGCAATTTATGCAAGATAGAAAAGGTAGGCTAGTATCTATTTTTTTCACACTCACATAGCACCTCATTAATCACATGAAGAGTAAAAATGAAGCATGTAAATATCTAATGAAAAGGTTAAATTAGCAGAAAGTAGAGGCAAATAATCAGATCATGAAAATGAGAACAGAATACTGGAAAAAGAGGAAGTATCAGCTGCCTCATGCAAAGAAACTTAGAAATTCATGGGTCTCACATTTTATAAAAAAACCATATACAGGAGGAACTTGCCTGTGTTCCCTCTCTGTCCAAGTATTCCCTTCCTGCGTTTCCTGTCAGCCTTTGATGCTTGTTGCCTGATTGATTCACTACCTGCATAAGCAAGCTGGCCTCCTTTTCCCATTACCTTCTTCACCAGACAAGATCTGAAGAACCTCTGAGGAAATATAGAAGGCAAGGAACATGGACCAGATCTCGATCTGCTTTATATCTCAGTTAGAAGCTCATATGATGCTTGACCCTCTTCTAAGTTTTCCCTGGCACATCCGCTAACTATCTTTTCCCAGCGATCTTCAACCCTCAGGGTAGGTATCCCCCCGCATAGATTCTCAAATGCTTGTCTGTCTCCCTTACTCCCAAATAACTACTATCACCTTTGTCTACAGTCATCTAAATCCTAATCTCGAACCTCAACATTCACGCCGAGTATAAATTTAATAGTAGTATTAGCCAGTTTGCAGCACACATCAGGCAACTGCCATATGCATCTTAACGTCACTGCAGCATCGATCGACAATAACTGAGGATTTAAGAGAAGATATGGACTTACTTCAGCTTAACCAATTCCAAGGATGAATTAGGATAGGATATACCCTGAAAAGAATTATGTTCCAGACAAGATACATTACAACGGACTAGAGGACTGCAAATGTAGTCCGGTGACTAGCGACTACTTCCCATCGGTTCAATATAATCACAAACAAGAGGGAATTGTAAGAGTGACTGAAATACACTCAAAAACCTGGACAGGACACTGCCTGGACTTTAATTGTGAATTTAAAAGCAGTCATCAATTATGCTTCGAATTATATTAAAAAAATTATGAAATAAATAAAGCTTCCAAATATGCAATTGTGCTGAAGAGTTGACTCACGAGGGTTAATAGAAGGTTGTGTGAAACTACTAGATTATATAGAAATAATGGCACATCTAAATCAGAATTGTTAAGGCAAGAACAATTAGGGCATGGAGCTGAGCTGTCCATGTGTGGAGAACAAAACAGAGAAGTCTAATAGGATGGTTGATAGGGTTTTTTATTTTTCTTTGAAACATAAAGTACTCAATTGCCTTTCTGAGTTCCGCTGAACCAGCAACCACCCCATTCCTCACTACAGAACAGGCATTGCAGCCAGGCCTCACAACATAGTACATGTCTTTGTACCTGAGTATTACCTTTTGTGGTTTCCATTTCTTTCTTTTAGTAAGACAGTAATTCTTTTTCTTTTAACTTGCTATGGATTGAAAATATTTGAAAAGGGAGCAAATTCTGCACTTATGTTATCAACATCAAATCAAAACAATGAACATGCAAAGTTTCGCACGAACACCAAACTTCAATCTCAATAGCATTGCTTATTGCGATGTAAAAGCAAAGATTAATTTGGTGTAAAAAAAAGGACACATAGAATGATTGTAAGACTATAGTTGGACAAAGGTAATTGGTAGGATCAGAAGAAAAAGGGTAAATTAATTTGATATTTTCCAACTGCCTAAACAATCTCACAACTTGGGAACATCTACTAGAAGACATACAGCAATCAATTCAATCAACACATAAAGGGTAATAAATATATAGCTGGAGTGGATTGAATTACTTACAAGAAATGGGAACAAAAAGAAGTGAAATAAAAACCACTATATAAGTAAGGAAAATTTACAAGCGAGTAAAGGGCTTAGTATATGGAAATATGATTGATGTCTGAATCGGATTTATCCTAATACAGAAAATGGGGTCAGCTTAAGTTCGGTCTTCAACCGCTATAATTTATCTGGCAGCGCTTTCCTACTTGTCATTCATCACATTGCACCATTTTGCACCTCATTCTCCTCATCAGTCATCACTCTCTCAACTCTGTTATGTAGGCAAACATAGGACAGTGTTTTACTTTATTTTTTAGAGGGGGTGTCTTTGCACCAGTCAAAAAATAAAGATCCTCCATACTTGCCTACAGAAGAGGGCAATCACTGGACCATCATTTACCTTCTCCCCATTAATACACATTTCAACTCATTAAACATCATTGGACTGACCCACGTATACAAGCATCCCAAAAATTCAATTTCTTTTCAATATAACTTTTGCTAATTTTGCTTTTTTTTTTCCCTTTTATTTTGGCTCAATTATTTTTTGAAAACGATAATCCAAACCAAGAGAGAAACCTCCATTATGACAATCAGACAAAAGATGAAATCTCTCTCGAACAATACAAGCATCCCTAATTTCACAAAATTGAAGAGGGAAACAGAAATTTAAATATACACAGTCAAATGCAATGCAATCAATAACTCCAATTCAATTCTATAACAATCAACAAACAGAGAATGTTGGTACTCAGCCAATTAGGGCATGAAAATTGTAATTCTGGGGCTCACCTTGAATTCATGAATTCATCACATCAACAATCAAAGCGACTGATGTATCTTCAACTCTAAACAGGCAACTTGTGTTGTGCTCTGTGCCACCGATCACAAAGTGGGAGTAATATTGAGATAAAAGCAAGGCCAATGCCCATTAAGATTATATTCACGGTATTTACTTTGAAAGTTTGGAAAGAAAAGCATAATAGTGAAGTTTTCAAACTTTCAACTTGTATTTCTCTCTAACAGAGCTTGCTGAATGATATCTCTCTCCTCACTCTTGTATGAGAAAGCATGCTGAGCATTGTGTGATAAATTGGTTTTGATTGATCTTTATTCTAAATAATTTATCTGGATAGTTTAGTCGAATCAATTAGTTTGTGTTAACAGTAAGTAGTTGTTTATTTAATCAGACAGATATTATTCTTATCACAAATCATTATCTATATAATAGTTAACTATTTGCAAACTATATTATCATTAGTTCCCAAAGTTATCCGTCACTATATTGTGCATCCTACATATAAGGATTCTTTATGTCACATAGTATTCAAGGTTTTGGTCTATATGTATTTGCTAGAATTTTTATGTGTTAGGTTTGTTTTTTTTTTATTTGTTTAATTAAATTAAATTAAGTGAAATGCATTAAAACTAGATATCAGGTCAACTTTGTTTTTGGCTAATCTATAAATATTACCTCGAATGACGCTCTCATAATGTACCAGTAATATCAGCAAAAGCCTTAATTAGATAATCAATTATAAGACAAATATATAATTATGCTCAAACTTAAATATCGAGACATCAAGAGCTCTTACAAATGATTGTCGTTGGATGTTGTCATCTATCTTATCTTTTTATTGATTTTATTTGTCTTACATAAACTATATATTTCATGAATTTCATTTATAAATTTATCTTTTCAATTTATACAAGGAATTTTGAACATAATGATTATTATTATGCGTGAAAAAATATTAACAGTAAAACAACCACACGTTGTTCAGCTAAGGAGCTGCCCGAATGCAACATAACTAGTTAGCATCACTTATAAAGGGGTTTTTTTTGGTTCACTCAAGGGACTTGTTTGTTTAAAGAAGCGTTTGTAATGGTAGCAACGTGCATTGAATTCTGAGAATGAACTTTTCATTTAATTAGGGTATGGATACTTAATATTAATATCCTCAAGAACAACGAACACTAATATGGACTTGGCTCGGCAATCGTTAGGGGGTTAAAACAAATATCTTTGATGATTTCTTGTAAACGGGCACTTCGTAAGCCTTTGTTCAATGTATGGTGTGCGCCACAAACCATATATTTTTAGCGTTAAGAATGAGTTGGAACCCCTAAGATTTTGGGTGTACCAACAATTAACTTGAAAAATTTTGTAAAACGGTTGGAGCAATAGGTTTATTATGGTCCGTGGATACTTGGTCTCAGGTGAAATGTTCATTTCCAAAAACTAAAAATGTTCATTCCGAAAATAAGAGAATGTTCATTTCCGAAAATACAAGTATTATTTTCATTCACGATATGAACATTAATACACTTGATAATGAATTATTAATTTACATGTTAAGATCGAATGACATTTCTAGTTTCGTATAATGAAGCATTTGCCCGGGACCATGATGAGGATATGGTCCCGGGACCATAATAGAATTTGACGCCATTGTCTTTAAATATACAATCATAAGAGTTCATTGTGATATAGGATGGGCCGTATGGAAATTTATATATTAGATAATTCATATATAGCATTTAATGTAAAAATGTCAAAACATCACTAATATTAGGGAACCGATAAAAGGATTAGGAAGTTCCATATCACCCTTTTTTTTATACTATAGCACCAAAACAATTTTTTAGTCTAGTTAGTTTTAACAACACTTTAAATAATTTTCCTAAAATGATACCAATACATAGTCATCATTTTTTTTCAGATGTGTACGAAATATTTTTCATCTCTTGTTTCACCAATCATTACATGAGCTTACTAAAAAGGAATCATTTTTTTATATATAAAAAATACATTTTGAAAGTTTAAAAAGATTGCATGATTTTAAACGTTTCCAACAAAACAATGTTTTTGCAAAAAAAAAAAAAATGATCGCGTGTGATAAGGAATGTTGAGTGTGAGAACCTAAATATTTGACTAATAATAGCAACAAATTGCTAAAATTTCCACTTATTTCACATGGGACTCGAAAAAGGTAGAGATATAATGTACACTTTTGACAAAATTTAAATAAGTCAGCCTTTATAAATTGGTTTCAATTTCTTGGTCAAAAATAAAATAAATTGGTTTCAACTGGAGAATCAGGGTTAGAGTGTTATTAAGTTTAAATTTTTAGCATTAGAGTAACCTAAATTTTAAGCAGTGAGTGAATGATTTTGGATACAAATATGGATAGCTCAATGGTATTGTGGGCCACGCCCAATATTTACAATGAAGCCACTTAAGTGTTTGATTTTATTTGTGGGGACAATGCGTGAAATAGAGGAAATCCAATTGACTTGGGCAATCGGTGGCATGTGGTTGGGTGACGGCACTAACAAAGAAATAATTGGATTTGGCCCATTGTTGTTGTATGTTACTCACATCAAGTGAAGTTTTATCCACGTTTAGAGTCACAGTAAGCGAGTGTCGTGCCATGACAATTTATATTGGTGATATGAGCTCATAGTCATGTGTCTGTGCACAATTTTTGTGTAATTTGAGACAATATTATCGATTTTTTTAGGCTTTTGTTTGCGCATTACTTATGAATTGCAAAAATAAATGTACTTCCTCGCGTTTCTTTTTACTAAATATACACATTATGGAAATTATTTTTTCTTTTGCATTTTTTTATGTCATTTCTTTTTATATCTCTCTTAATCACATGTCTCACTTTTTCTCTTTCAACTTTGAGCACTCACAACCAATTTGCTAGAGTTAGAGTCTTAGTCCCAAAATTTCCACTAAATAAAATGGGAAAGTATTTATTTGTTGTTTTTTCGTTTTTGAAATAAAGGAGTTTTGATTTTTTTTTTTTTAAAAAAATAAATCAAAAGCTTAATTTTTTTTCCCAATTTGGATTTCAAATTTTTGGGGGTTTTTATTTAAGGATGGGTAAGAGGGGTTCGAGTATGGGCGTTGGGGCTCGGTGGCTTGGGGGTTTCACGAATGGGTTAGGGTGGTGTCGCGATGGATTCGAAGCTTGGTGGGCGGTATCGGTGCTGTCGCTCGTAGAGGGGCTGGCTGATTCAACGGGTCGGTGAGTGCTTGTGATTGGTACGAGGGTGTGGGTGTTTGTAGAGTATCTGAACCTTAAAATAAACGCCCACAAACAAAAAATTTTATTAGAACGTCTCACATTTAAATGATTCAACAAGAATCATTGTTGCAGTAGAAATGTAGACAAATGTAAAATAATTAGAACAAATAAAAATAGATATAAAGAATTCAGGCTGTGGTTCATCCACAAAATTTGTTGAGTTTATTACCAAATTGGTATAAAAATAAATAAACAGTCATTTAGTAGGCTAAAACCGTGTGTTCACCATAACAAATAGAGGTTGATGCGGAAACAAAGCGAGGCTAATAAAGTAAAGAAGGTTGGTGAAACGCAATTAATATAAACTGTACACTTAATTAAAGATGGATGGAAGGAAATTTAAAAGATGTACTACTAGAATAATGTGAACTTTGATATAGTACTACAATTACAAACTGCTTATGTTACAGATTACATTTTATGATACATTTGTCGAATACATAAAACATCATTCTTTATAACTTCGAATGATGTGTAAATATGTAATGTATTCGACCTTCATTGCATTCTTCTTCCTTTGATACCTGACTTTCCTAATTCTATTAGGTACATAATAATTACATAATGTGTTCCACTTTATGGATTTGATTTGTGTTTTTAATAAACTTGAATGGCTTGACCTACGATTTAGTCCTTACCACTTGGTCTCATAAATTAATTATGCTAATTCAAGATTAGATAGATTATCTTGCATAAATGATAATAAATGGTGATATATATTCCCCATATACCTAATTAGAGATTTCCGAGTTACAGTCATCATACCGTCCTCCGCAACCATCACGATTATAGGAAAGAGTAATAGCTGACAATAGCAAAGCACGCTCCCTCTAGTTAATTAAAATCCCCTAGACTAGGCGTTATAAATAGACTGCCGACCACTGCTCCAGACCGCCTTTCCATCACATTTACCCAATTCAATTTACCTTATTGTTGAACTTCATTGTTTCTCCCAATTCACATCACTTCAAAACAACTCGGAAATTTAGAAAAATCACCTTTTTTATTTTTCATTCTTCTCTTTCTAAATAAATCAGATGACTTGCATCACATTTATCAATTCAAACCGAAAATCTCGAAATATGAATAGCTGCTTACATAACTTAGGTTTTCGGCTGTTTAATTGGTTGTTGGTGCTATAAGTTTTGGTTGTTGTTGGTGGGATAGTCGTGAAGTACATATATATCACGACAGTAAGAAGGCAGACGAAGCTCGGCTAAGACCAAGATGACTATCGGTCACGACCGCAGTTCGGTGCCACTGCAACCAAGGCAAGCATTCACCCGCTTTAGCGTCACTGTAACGCGTCYCWGAAGCAGCTCCCATGAGCAMTCKCATTGCACGCKTTCRCGTCGACACTGTGCKTAGGTTTGCAGKCAACCACGCGACTAAAAAATCAAAGKTGCAACAATTGCAACGCCCAGATTTTCGAACTAATTCAAAATTTTCTTGGTAAAATTCGATCATGAACAACTGCTTTTAATGTATTTTCATATTAAAAATTTAGCCAAAAACAAGTTTTTTCTATGAATTTCWATCTAATCGAACAACTTTGAACAATTTAATACTTAAATCGTTTTGGGGCAAAATCTAGGGTTTTTATTYAACTTCGAAATCAATTAATTATATCAAATTGCAATTTGAAACTCAATAATTAAGATTTTCATATCCATTTTTGAGTTAAAATGATTAATTTATGAGATTTCTACAATTGTTGTCGTTGTTCAATTTGAACTATATATGGTGGCGCCGTGGTGGTGGTGGTTTGTTGAATTCATGGGTCGGAGGAGAGAGAGAATTGTGGTGATTGTTGAATTCATGGAGGAGAGAGAGCTCTGGTGGCAAAAAAAATGGAAGAAGGAAGAAYGAGGAAGAAGGAAGGAGTTAAGAGATATGGTTTAATTTAACGGAAAAACTAACGGCCGTTAGTAGTAAGGGCATCCTAGCTATTAACTCTTAACCTTAGGGTACATGAGGTAATTCGAAAACCTTAGGGTTATGGATTATTAGGCCTAACCTCAGGGGTACATGAGTGAAATCATGACAAACATTTTTATTTTTTTAAAAAAAGGAAATGCTATGTGCCTATTTTATTAATGATAGTCATAGGATATCTCAATCGAATATCATAATGTACAACTAAATGCGTGCATAACAAAATACATCGAATAAATTTAACTTTAATAAACCTAGATGTTATACAGAGATAGCTGCTCGTACAGTTGCTCTCTGATCCCGTGCTAATCTTCATGAATAAATTCATTTCCGGAGAAAAACAAGCACACACATGGTCGATAATGATATCACAAAAGAGAATGTTAAATACTGATAAATAGAATGATATGTCTTACAAGGAAATAACAAGTTCACAAGGAGGATAACATATGCATGTCTCACGAAGAGAATAAAATAAGACGGTCTTATCATAAACAGTAAAAACAAAAAAAAATTACATAAAAAAAATATAAATTTAATTTAGATTTATCATTATTTATACATATTACATTGTAACATTAAAAATGATCGATTTTTTTCTTCCATTTGTAATACTGGTCGACTATGTGATGTAATTATAAATTCTCAACTTATCATATTATGAATTTATGATACTAGCATTTTATGCACACGATGCGTTCAGCTTTATTTCTATCTAATTATAGTTACAGTCCACCTGATAAATTATGCATTAAATATACCTTGTTGTAGTTACCCGCAAGACGTCGTCAATGTACGATGATGACAAGTCCAACGTAACATTTGTAATTCTTTTTAATTTTTGTTGATTTTGTGTATCAAATGTATTTAGTATAAAATTTTCTTCCTATGCTATTGTGTGATTTCTAATACATTGATAATCAAAATATGTTAATATATTGTACAAGTTTTTTATTGCGTTTAATAATTTATTCATTTGAAAATCTTTATCCCTTGATAGCAACATGCACTAACTGATTTTGGTGGATTATTTTTGTTAAATTTTTGTATATACTGTATATTCGATGTGTTGCCTCAATTTAAATTATATTGATTTGGTGTATTTTTGTGAAGAATGGGGTAAAATTGTAATTTGCCTGACAACCATCACCGCCGCCATCAGCTCCCCTCTTCCCTATATAAATAGAGATTAGAAAACATATTTGATTATATTTGATTTATATATGTAATGTGATAGAGTATATAACATATTTTTGCCACAACCATGCATCAGCTTTAATTTGATTGAGATGGTTCTGTTAACATGATACTCCGTATTAGAGTCACGTGACACACAAGGTCGTCAGCGGTTCGAATCTTTTCCCCACTACCTTCTAATTGGAATTCATTCGTGACAGGTAAGCGGGGCCTGCGTTTCGTCCCCATTTCAAGCCCAAAGGCCTTTAAGTGAGGGGTAACTCATCAAGTATACGAACTATAAGATATTCTCGGTCTTAACTATCACTTAACTTTTTGATGAGAATTTCAGTTAACATAATGCCCTTTAAAAGGTTCCATAGTATATATCGTAACTCATTTTTTTTTAAATCCATAATTCTACTGTTTCAATTTTGTGTGTGCGTGTGTGTGTGTGTGTAAATGAGTCATAATGAAGGGTAAATATCTCTATTATATAAGGCAAGGTGAACAATGGTTCCTTCCATAAAATATTTTTTTTACCTTAAGAAAAAAAACCTATTTAACATTATTATTTCAATCTCTTCCTAAATTACAAGCTTATAATAAGAAAATTTCAACATTTTCAAACTAGCTAACATTAGTATACACATTAAAAAAGAAATGTATAAAGCAATTATATTTCTCTTAGCATAAAATCATAATGATCATATTTGTTTTAGGAAAATTTAAATCTAATAATCCGAACTTTTACCCACCGCCGTAATAATCCACATTCAAAATATTCCTAATAATCCAAATTTTTCGCCTAGTCTTCAATTAACAATCCCACTACTTATCATTACCTACTACAACCTAAAACAACCGGTCAATTCCATCCTCCCCCTTTTCTCTTCCCAACAACACCACCAACCAACAACCCACTCTTATCCACGTTCTTCCACGAAAATCACCATCCACCCCGACCAGGTACTTCCTTCCCATCCCACCACAGATACTGCAATCACAACCCCCACGCCAAAGCACCTCGGAAAATTCCTCCCCACCATCTAAATTCGTAACACCCAGGCCAAACACCATCCCCACCATCCAAATTCACATCCATCAACACACCACCGCCCCAAAAATTGCAGCCACCTACGCCCAATTTGCAGCACCAACGGCCAAAAATGAACCAAAATGATTCAAACAAAAAAAAAAGAAACTATCGGTGGGAGTAATGTTCATGGTGGCGTTTGAATTATTGGTGGAATTGGGGTTTGCAATTGAGGTTTTCAATTAGGGATGGGGGTATTGGGGTGGTTCGATGGGTGATGGTGGCAGGGGGTTTGTGTGATGAGAGTGGCTGCAGGAGAAGAGGCGATTCGTGTGGTGAGGTTGGCTAAAGGGCAGGGTGATTCGATGGGTGGTAGGTGGCAGGACAAGGTGGTTCATATGGTGACAAGACTAAAACAGGTATGATATAATAGAAGAGAGAGAATTTGGATGGTGGGGATGGTGGTTGCTGGTGATTTGTGTCGTAGGTTGTGGGTGGGGGGAGTAGTGGTGAATGGGGGTGGTGTTTGATTGTCGGTAAAGAGAAAGAAGGTGAGGGGTGGGTGTGTTAGGAGTAACTTGAATAGCAGGTTATAGGAAAACGGGTGTGTTAAAAGTAGATGGGTGATAAGTTGAGATTATTATGGGAATATTTTGAGTAGGGATTATTATGAGCGGATGGATAAAAGTTCGAATTATTAGAATCAATTTTTCC
Organism: Bassia scoparia; assembly: GCA_008642245.1. Classification (NCBI taxonomy): domain Eukaryota; kingdom Viridiplantae; phylum Streptophyta; class Magnoliopsida; order Caryophyllales; family Amaranthaceae; genus Bassia; species Bassia scoparia. The sequence continues at coordinate 24,036 of SNQN01006687.1, read as the reverse complement.
TTTATTTTATTCCGTAGTTGAGATCTTCCATCATTTCTTTTATCTAAGGGTGAGTTTATTGGGAGTCTTGAGCAAAGTCTTAAGTATAGTCTTGAGTAAAATTTATACAATAAAGTACATCAAGACTTGGGTAAGTCTTAGCTTGAGTTTTGGAAAACAAAACTCACTTCAAGACTCAAGTGGAGTAACATAATACAAATGACATATTTCAATTTGTTGCTATAATGATTTTTCTTTTCTTTTTTTGCTTATGTAATTATTTTTTTGAGTCTTGAATGGAATCTTGGGATAAAGTGTAAAAATATAGAGAGTTTTGATGTGAGTCTGGAAAGTAAAAAGTTAGTGGAAAGCTGATGTGGCATAGTTTTGAGAAAAATCTTGAGTCTTGGGATAATTTTGCCCTAAGGGTTTGCAGTAATACTATAGATATCACAATAAGAAAATCAACATCGCACGCATCGCGTGCAAAAAATAGCTAGTTTACAATGAGGAAAGGGACGATATGAGAATTTAAACCTCCGACCACGTAAATCAAGAATAAAAGCCACTTTGTCCCGAACCCCTTCCTCTATTAATTATTTTTTTTTTTAAACACATGAGAAGGCTTGATTGAAGCGTAAATCAAGCAACGACAGATTTGTGAATTATGAGGTATAGCCGTATAGGTAATAGGTAGTCTTGTCGAAGGTGGGCATATGCACACGGTAAATGAAAAATGATGATAATAATGAAAGAGTGGAATGGATTATTAAGGTGGCTTCTTGCATGTCTTCCAACAACCTAAGTGCAATACATGTTCTAGAAATATGCATGTTTAATTTTATTTTAACACAGGAAAATGTTAAATTATATCCCTAACTCTAAGGATTATGAATAAGAAGAAAAAAATAGTAATAATTGATAAAATTACACGTTTATTAAATTAATTTATGCGTAATTTTGTCATAAATTCATTAAAAAATTATTTTAAAAGTATATCAACGTCTTATACATACATAATCATAATAATACAGACTACTCGATCATATCGTTATCTTTAAAAAATCTAAACTTGAGAAAATGTTTTGGTGACTCTAAGGGTTGCCATATACACATAAATGATATTTTAATATATAAATGTAATTAATATGAGTGATTTCATTGAAAATAGATTTGATGTATTTCTCACCAATCGCAATTTAATTATGAAAGAYTTAACAAACACTTAGGGTCACTCTGTCATGCTCCCTAAACTTGACCCTTAGCTTGAGGCTTATATTTCCAACATTTTACCATGACTTATTCATTCTCCACTTCCATCATATCTTCATCTATCTTCTCATTTCTCAAGAATAATGTGTTAATAAACGGGACATGCATGACTTGACCTGATTAACTAATGTGCTTGCGTGTCTCATTCCTTGTTTTTTTTTTTTAAAAAAAAAAAAGCGAAAGGTGACAAGCGCCACAAGCGTTATATATATAAACCATCTATAAAAATATATATTTAATTACAGAAAAAATTACTCGTAAAATTACCAAATTGAACAGGTATACATTATAACACTAACTTGAAATTTGGGTGTAACACATGACATAAATGACGTATTTGCAAGTAATAATTGAGCTTCAAGTAGTGCTGTCATGTGTCCACTAATATGTAGTTTATGCTATGCATTGCACTGCGGCTTTAAGTTAATGTTGTCATATGCAACTGATTAAGTTTATGTTGTTTTGTGTGCCTTACTCCATGTTGGTGTTGTTGAGAACAATTTGCCATAATTAAAATGAATATTAGTTATTTCAATTGACGCGTGATTTTGACATGCAGTCCAAGATATTAACCATTATTTAAGGAAACATATTTTATCCTCACTAACGTCCCATGAAAGTTCGTTAATTCGTTAGTGAATATTGTTTAAAAAATTAAACCAATGAAAATACGTCCTTCGTGGTCCACTGTGGTCCGGGGGCTGCTGCTTGTCTGCGTCGTTGGAGGCTAGGATTTGTTTCTGCGAGGGGCTGTGGGATGAGTTTCTTCTCTTGATCGAGCATAATTTTTGGTGGTGACGGCATGGCTGGGTTGGTTTGATTGGGTTGGTTAGGGTCTGTTCTCGTCGCTGGTGGTCCTATGCGGCTTGTGGTGTCTTCGTTTTGTTTGGTTTCTTGTGGGCTTCATTGGTTACAACGGTTTTTCGATGGAATAAGCATCGTTGGATTGCAGTAAGGTTCCTAGTTGTTTTATGGGCTTGGGTTTGACGAGTAGTTTTATTGTGTTTTGTGTTAAATAATTTACAAGTCCTAATTTTCAGTTTAATAAGGAGTCCTTTGGATTTGCGAAATAATGATCGCATAACTATGGCTTTTCGTCCTCCTCCTTCGTCTTCCTGGTTGTGGGGAGCTTTGGACTGTTTTTGGCCTTTCAACGATTGTCAGGCGTCGTTTGGTTACTCAAGTTTTCCAGTGGCAACGTTATTGTTCAGTATTGCAAGTGGTTTCGATTGACTGGTTGATTGCTGATCTTATCCCTTCTACTTTGGATCCTGGCGTCTAGGTTTCCATGAATTTTGGCTTTTTTGGAGATTACAGATGTACATGGGCCAACACAACTATACATGATTAGATAGAATGTCGAACTTGCGCGAACTCACAGATTCATATTGCTTCATATGAATGAAGGGAAATATTTAAGGCGACTTTTAAGTAAATTTTGTTTAGTAATACACAACAAGTTTACAGGTTCTATGTATGTCAATTGTTGTTTGTTAATTTGTCAAATTGTAAGTGCGAATTGACTATCTTACCTGAATAAAATCGTTTAATTTTCTCGGTCAAAAAAAAATAAAAATATTCGCCTCAATAACATTTACCATTTTTTCTTTTTAAAAAATTAATTCTTATTTTCCGCCGTTCTACCCATGAAAAATGACTATTTTTAGTTTTTTACGTCACCCATACTAAATTCCATCTATCATTTATCTCTAAATAAATTAAAAATAAAAATTATGATATTGTAATGAAGTTTTTTACGAGTAGTTAAGTAAAAACTAAAATCTCTATTATATAAGTGAAGGGGAGCAATGGTGTCCCCCCTATGAAATTTCAATTCAACCCTTATATTTAACATTATTACCAACAAACATTTATTCTATGCATAAACTTGCCAATTTAATATTCAATCATGTAAAATTCAAACAAAACACACAATTAATGCATAATCCTAAAATAATGTCTTGAACAAAAAAAATGACGGAAACATTACTACGTATTAACTAAAAAGACACACTGAAAAAATTCCTATATCATTCTCAATTGCAAAACACTTTTTAATTTTATATTTATTACTTTTTTTTACATAAAAAAAATTCCATTAGTTAGAGTCACAAAATTTCATAATATATAAGTCTTCTAATAATCAAGTACACCAATTTATTGTTCACTGAAAAATAAAATACTAAATGCCAATAACAAACATCTCATGATTACATAGTACATGATAAATCACATTAATATAGAGTCTTATGTTGAAAAAAAATTATAATTATTATGCAATAGAGATTACGAGGAATATTATTGTTTACTAATATTTCTTTATACTTTAAATAATGGTGCAAAATTAAAATTTTAATGTATTGCGTATACAAAAAATATGCACGCATAAGACGTCAAAAAATCAAAGTATGTGAAAGGTAGAACTTAATTACGAACGAAGTTGATGGAAGAAGTGCATGACATTGAATAACATGCTGATTGTTCGTTTATTAATTGCCATGCATGATGCATGCATATGGACATCTCAATCCTAGTAAATTATAAACATTAGGGATTTATCATACTCATTAGTCACCCTATCGACAATAAACAATTAACAGAACCATAATTACACCCTCCACAATACCATAAACGAAATCAAAATAACGCAATTTGAAGCTGATTTCGATCTACTTAAAATGTTATTACATGCAATAATCTACTGCAACGATAATCCTTAACAAAAAAAAAAAAAAGTCTACTCCGTAATCAATATGCACCTAACTGATATTAAATAACGAGTTAACAATTAAGATAATATTTTACATAGAGTTTTCACTCAACAAATCATCCTTAATTAAACAATTCGAATTTGGACAATTCATATGCTGGAATCTATTATGAGAACAATGGTCCAAAAGGTATAAAGGATTTGGGTTTTCTACATCTGATAACCCACATGAAGGAATACCAATAGGAATAGCCAAAGATTGAACTTTAAAATAAAATTGCTTTGAACTTAGATACCAATGGAGAGGTGGTACCTAATGGTAAATCCACGCAGTGTCGCGCCGTCGCCGTCTCGGCCAGAGCTCGTGTTCATACACGAACGCTAAGGTAGTTTGTGGACTTTATTTTTGGTCAGATTCCCATTGTTTTATTTTTAGAAATGGTTACAAAATTGAATTCTGACCGTTGTGTTGTTTATTCCATCCTTGAATTCTCGAACCTAATATCAAACTATAAGCCTTTATTGTCCGTTTATTTCTTGCCCCGTTACCGCCTTCCTCCCTCACATTATAAATCAGCAAATTCTCTTACTCATGTGAGACTACACAGAACAAGCTTAATCTTCGTTCTTCAATCCTCTCCTATACAATATATCTGAGCATAACATACAGAAAGTTCCCAACCTCCCACTTCTCGATAAACACCGGATTGCGAGAGTGGTGTGTTAATCTTAAGGGGGCAAACGTCGCAGTAAGCCTTGCACGTAATACGGATGGCAAAATTTAATGCATACTAAAGACAGTGGATTCCCAACCACGAACGCAACGTCCTTATAATCCTGTAATAAAAATCTGTCTAAAATTCCTATTATTCTGAAATTATAGTCATTCCCTACAATTTAGAAGAAAATTTTGTTGTAATTTCAGAGAAAATGACTCTTCTAACTCTTGTCAAAATTTCTGATTGTCCAAACCTAACCACTTGGACGAAAAATTTTAAGCGTTAACACGTTCAACGTCTCCTATTCTTAGAACAATTGAAATCGATTTATGTTATTTATGAAAGGAAATAAACATCACAACTAACAACTAAACACCAAAAATCAACACCACTATAAACACAACTACCTGCTTCCACTCAATCATATTCATAAAACCATATTCACTAAATCAATACTTCAACCATCAACATTAATACATAATAATAATAATAGGATGAATAGTTACGAACATAAAATGCACTTCGTACGGTCTACAAACACTTGCAACTAACATTATTTAATAACAATGAAGTTAAAATACTCAATTTTCTAATTCTTCACCTTACCATTGCCAGCAAAGTTAGGATCCACTGGAATATTACCTAAAAACATAGAACCAGTTAAACCACCACACTATCACCACAAAACAATCATAATTTGAAATGTACTAACCCATCAACTTACACTCTAGCTACCTCTAATCACGTCATCTTTAAATAACCACTCAGACAACCCCTGTTTGAATGATCAACA
>SNQN01006686.1:12297-26530 GCA_008642245.1 Bassia scoparia | reverse complement strand
GACATTATGTGTGTTTTCAATATCATTTCACTAACCTTTTGGTTAGATTTACACTTTGTTTAGTTTTGCAAAGCTTTGTTGGTTTTTAGTGGTTTTTATAGGTTTTTCTTTAGTTTTCTCTTCTTTTCTGTCTTWGTACACTCGATTACAAGCTTTGTGAGTAAWTTGCAAGTTGCCTAGATGCGCACATGGTTGTTTTAAGCCTTCCTACTTGTTGGTTTGTTTGTGGTTGATTTTGTTGAGCTTTAAGGCACTTGAACGTTTGCTTTAACATCTTCTTCGAGCCATATCTTTTTGTATACTCCGAGAGCTTTCCAACGGTATATTAAAAGCTGCAATCCGATCAACGAGAAAGAAGTTATGGTCGTTCGAAGTTGGGCAGTTCAGCCTGGGGTTTGCACGCACTTGCATGGCACGCGCTTGCAGGATCACCCTCATTTCCAGAAGGCTTTTAGGCGCGGACGCGCCTCCCTGGGTTTGCACGCGCGTCCCAAGTTTGCTCGTGTCTCTGCCCGCGCGTCCTGCACGCACCTGCACAAATGTCTTCCATTCTAGAACCATTTTAGGCACGCACGCGTGTCCCAGGTTTGCCCGCGCCCCCGCACGCGCCTCCTGGGGTTGCACGCGCCTCCCATGCCCGTGCCTGCAGCCTTTCCAGAACACTTTTTGGCACGTACGCACCTCATCTGCTCCACAAGCGTCCTCCCTCGCACGCGCTTCCGCACACGCCTACATGGCAGCCCTGGATGTTGACTTTTTGACCAGCTGACTTGACTTGGAAGAGGCTTAAAGCACATGTCGAAATTAGTAATGGCAAACTTGTAATTATCAAAGCTTATATTTTAGGCTTTGTATATATAGTTTGAGGAGAGAGAAACTAAGAAACAATTAAGAGTAGATTTAGAGAGAGTAGTTTTAGCAACATTTTAGAGTAATTTTCAGATTTTTTGTTTTGCTTTCATCGACTTCTTCCTTCAATGTCCATTAGAGAGTAGCTTCAAGTTTCTTCAATTTGCCCTAGAATCTTCATTTCTTGCTCAAATTTTACAATCTTTATATGCTTTTGACCAAGAACTTCGAGGTAATTCCATTTCTTTACTTAGATTTCAATTTTATTGTCTTTTTGCTTTATGGGTATTGTTAATGCTTTTGCTTTTGAGTTCTTTTGTTACTAGACTGTTTCTACTTGTGTTTGTGAAGGTTTTGCTTGATTCAGAGTAGTATTGAGTAGTTTCTTTGATACCCTTTTTGTTGATACAATTCCTTGCTTTAATGGCTTCATATTCATGGTTTTCCTTTGTTTTCCATGTTATTCAAATTCTAAGCATGTTGTGTGAGTAATTTAGCAACTTAGGAGTGCTAGAAGTCCCTTCTATAATCATTTGAATGCTAAGATGATATAATTTGTTCTCTCCAATCACCATATTTTTGCCTTGAATTGTGATTTCTCAAACCTTATTGCTTTGGATTTGGCCACCCATTGTTTTTGGGGTGAGAGGTGCTTGATTCAACCCTTTGCAAGGGATTGTGAGGATTGACTTGGGAATTGGTTTGATTCTTGGTTGTTCAAATCTAGTAAGAGCTTGAGGGGACTTGGGTTTGAACTTGAATGCAATGACCCTTTTTGATGGAGTAGAACACACACTTTGATTCGCATTTTCCTTTACTATAGAAGGTGACAACTAGTATCTCCTAGGTGTTTTAGAATTTTTGTTTTTCCAAGGCTTATTTCAAGTGTTTCCATTAGCTAGTCTTAAATCAAATTCCCTTTTCAAAGTTTGATTGTTTGCCAAGCTAGTTAAGTTCGGATTTAAACTCTTTTGATTCCTTCTCCGTGGATCGACCCCTTACTTGCCACTATACTTGTGTATAGCTAGTGGTATCGGTTTATAAATAGTATTTGAGAGTGTCCGGTTTGGCTTTCACCCAACGACCCTAGCTGGGCACATTTCACGTGCCATTATGATCTGCTTGTTTGCACGTGTCTTATTTGTCCATGGCAAGCCGAATGTCGGTCACGCTAGCATTATTCCTATTGTTCAGCAATGTGAGGCTAGCCGTACTCCTATGCTGTTGTGCGCAGGGGAGTTATTCATGATGCTCGACCGCCTTAAGAAGGATGCGCATGCGCCCTTATCTGGATGCCCTATTTTACTGCAGGTACAATATTTTATCTGAATATTTGCAAAATAGTGCATTTATACAAATATTATTGCTTGTTTGTTGATGTGATGACTAAATATTGCACATGCTGCTGTTTCATGATAGATTTGTCTGATAAAGCGTTTGAGGCTAGTTGAGGCGCCCCAGAATTCTGTCAAATATTTTTCTAAGGGATTCTTTTCTCATAAGAGGGTCCATGTTAAAAAATCTAAACATGAGTGGATTCATATCCTTGTTGACTGTGGCATTATCGTGCGGTGGATTGTCCCTTGGAGGGGTATTAAGATTATGGTGCATACTCGCTTGTCTTCATACGTGCGCGTGGCTAGCTTGACTGCGTTGACCTTTTTTTCCCTTCCAGGGTGACGAGGAAATTTAGGAAAGTTCAGCTTATTCCCACTGTTGACACGGTTCGTCCTGAGGATAAGAGCTTGCATTCGGACAATGCAATAGAGTTGGAGAAGTATTAGGAATCCCATTCTACACTTGAGGTGACCCCACTTGCTCGAGGTGACCACAACATTTCTGCTCATTACCGTGTCTGCATGAATGCCACTGACGTGATGAGCCGTGTTGAGGCAAGACGTGCGGAGCAGAAGGACCATTACAAGAGTAAGAGATTGGACTGCGACTCTACTGAGACCCCTGCTACTAAGTGTAGAGCTATTTTTGCTAAGGACAGACTTGGTCCTAAGAAGGTGCCCGTTTGGAGTAGGCTTGAAAGACTTCCTACTTTGAGGATTGACTCAAATGTTGTTGAAAGAAGACTTGGGCCTAAAGAGATGCTTGGAGGGGATGCTAAAGGAAAAGGGAACGCTGCTATGGAAGATAGACCCAAGAGACGCAAAAGGGTGAGGAAGCCTAAAGGTGAGACACTACTAGAAATTCGCCTAAGGCCGACCGAAATTACCGACCGAAAAAAATTGGTCGGTAACACCGACCGACATCGACCGAAATCGGTCAGTGTATTATATCGACCGAATTATCGGTCGGTATTACCTACCGATCGATTTTAAAATCGGTCGGTGTATCGACCGATAATTCGGTCGGTAAATTAATTATTTTTTTTCACCAAGCCTTTCCCTCCATCAGCACAAATTAAAAAAAACACATAATTTATCACCGACCGAAATATCGGTCGGTGTACCGACCAATTTTAAAATCGGTCGGTGAGTATATTATTTTTTTTCCACGACTCCCAGAGTCCCACAATCCCACCCACTACACGTCTACACTTTCCTCTCTCCTCCTCATTCTTTCAATCACACTACCCTCTCTCTCCTCCTTCCTTCCCTCTCTCTCCTCACGACCCCTTCCCTCTCTCTCCTCACCACCACCACCGCAACCCCCTCTCCCCACCGCGAAACTCCCCTCTGCCACCCCCACTCCTCGCCAAACGCTGCTGCACGTCGTCTCAAAGGTGATTTTTTTTTAATTTCTTTTCTTATTTTTGTTAGATCTAGGTTTGTGTTTTGTTTTCTAGGTTCAAGAAAAACGAATTTAGGGGTTGAACGCAAATCAATTTTTTAAATTTTGAGGTTAAGATGTTGTTCTCTTTTATGTTTTGTTTTTAATTCGATTTTTTGAGCCAAAAAATCGTTTTTTTTTTGTTTTTTTCGTGTTTTTTCTTCTTTTTTTCCGGATCTATGCTTCTTCGTTTTTTGGGTTCCATTCGTTTTATGGGTTGTTAAGCACGAATTTGAGGCTCAATTATAACCCTTGATTTGCACATAATTTCGTGTTAGGATTGCTAGTTGTTGCTGCTGTTTGAGGCTCGATTTTGGAGTTGTTTTCACAAATCTTTGAGGTATAATTCTAACCCTTAATTTGAGTTCTATTTTCAGATTTAATTCTTGGATCGTTTTTGTTTTTTTAAAATTCGTTTATTTATTTCGAATTTACCTGTTTATAATTCGTTTTTGATTTTTTATGTATTTCGTTTTTATTTTTTCAATTTGACCTGTTTATAATTCGTTTTTGATTTTTTATTTATTTCGTTTTTCTTTTTTTTTCAATTTGAACCTGACTTTGAGTTTAGCTGGATTCTTGAGTTTTATTTTTAGGGTTTTGTTTTTTTTTCAGATCTATAAAAAGTGGTAATTAGATTTTTTGGTATTTTTTTGGTAATTAGAGCTACTTTCTGCCTATTTTGTTGCAATTGTTGTTGTGATTGAAATCATAATGCATTTGTTTGCTTTGATGTTATTGTTTCTTGATGATATTATGTGTTGATTTACATTGTTGTGAGTTGTGACGAGTAATTTAGTCGCTCATTTTCTCTTGCTTCTACTGATTATTTTTCAGTGTTATTTTTTATGATATTTAATGAATCTAGAACTTTCTTCATGATGTTAGTTTTGCCTGAAAATCTCATAATGTGACTGAATGCAACAAGAATCTTGTGACACAACAAGAAAATTAACTTCGGCCGACCACACTTACCGACCGATTTTCGGTCGGTAACAGGGGTTACCGACCGAAAATCAGTCGGTAAGAGGTGTCGGAATCACAATAGTCGGTAATCCGTGGATTACCGACCGAATTTCGATCGGTAAGGGTTTACCGACCGTTTACCGACCGATAAAATCCGACCAAAATTTGGAGGGAAAATGGCCATTTACCGACCTTAATCGGTCGGTAAATGGAATTTTCCCTCCAACTTTTGGAGGGCCATGGAGCCATTTACCGACCGATTAATCGGAATCGGTTAAATGGCTCCATGTTTTTTTTAATTTATTACCGACCGAAATGTCGGTCGGTAAATCTCATATATCAAATAAAAAAACAGAAACCAGCTTACAAATGCTGGTTTCTGACAGCCAAAACTATAAGCATATTATACATTATTTATAGTTTTATACCATAAACAAGCTTGTAATTCATTAAAAAAAATAATATGTAATGAGATATTTCATATGTAATTTAAACTAGTGCAATATTTCTGAGATGTAGTAATATAAATACCTATATAACAATTCATTTTTTCTCTCAAAACAATGAAAGTTAAATGGAGTTTTTCTGCTGTTCTTTCTTTCATTTCAAATTCTAGATCTAGTTTTGGTTTCACTCCATCTTCCAAGGCTTTGTTCTTCAATCTTCCAAGCTTCTCAGTATCGAAAGGGAACAACCTGTACCAACGCAGATCCGGGATTTTAAGCATAGGATGTCTGATCTCAATACTCTCAACACTATAATACTTTAAAAGATGAAAAAACAAAATCTTATCACCTGTTTATTCACAACTCAATACCAAAGCCATGCTATCTTTGTGGTAATTGTAAACGTACACAAAAATAAAACACAGTAAACAATAGAAGCCTGCAAGTTTGCGGGCGAGGTAAAGGAAAGGCTTCTCAAAGTTGAAATTGCTCTTGGATGAGATTTCATAGTACTGCAAGTTCTTCTGTGGAAAGTAACTTGCTTAGCCTTAACCTGCCTGTTCTTGACATCAACCTTGTTTCCACACAGCACGATAGGAATGTTCTCACACACCCTGAGAGGAGGCAAATAAACAACCAACAGTTAAATACATGATCACACACTATAACAAATAAGACTACATTATAGTGTAGTGTAGAACAATCGAAAATTACCTGCAGAGATCCCTGTGCCATGTTGGAACATTCTTGTATGTCAAACGAGCAGTCACGTCAAACATGATGATAGCACATTGACCATGAATACTGAAAAATAATAGACATGGGTTAGCATGTATTCAACATTAGATCACAGAAAAATGCACATCAGTTCAGGTTAAAAAGCCTTTAACATCTTATGCACAACTTGGTTCCATCTTAATTAATTCAGCAGGAATAATCCATACATAATTTTAGAGGAAAAACACAATCAATAAATAAATAAATAAATAAATAAATAAATAATGTCATATTGTAAGAAAGAAAGAGACATTACATGCCTCCCCAATTCAATAACATGCCTCTCTTCTATCCAAGACCGGTGTTGAACTAGCCATTCTGCAAAAGCAAATGTACCTGGCCAGAGCAAATTAGCATTCAGCTGGTGAAAGGAGAATTCCCGAACAACCAATTCCTGCAATTAAAAAATTTACAAAATTTAAGATCACAAAGAAATTAAGTTTTATCATGAATACTGTCCTTTTCCATCCCACTGAAGATGGGAAAGAGGCACATACATAATCACATTACATTTTATAATTTAGTCAAACCATTTCCTGAATCCTGATATATATTTACCATTACTCATCATTACCTATCGGTCCACCACCATGAGATTAATCATCAAATATGCTATATTCAGATGTCCAAGAAAAATTTGACTGATTCTGATCATTCATAACTAAATTTACTGGGATGCTCATACACAAAATAAGTGACAAGATAAGTGTCCACAGGAGCTATTATAAATTGGTCTTTCGATGATTTCATGTCTTATCCTTGATTATAAGGGATCTTGAACCATGTTATACAATCTTTCATCTAGCAAGTGAATTTAGTGAAGCAAAAGAAAGCCAATTGAAGAGAATTCCGGGCTTACGGTAACCAAGGTTTCAATTCATTTCAAATCACTACAATGCTACCATAGGTATTGAAGTAATTGATAATTCAAGTCCTACACAGCATACTTATCATATCGAAAAATCGTTTCGCGTTTTATGAGTTTCTGGGTTCCTACTTTTCCTTACTACGAAGTACATGACATAATGGGTTAATGACATATCAATTCTCAAATAGTAAGTGCAATTTTAAAACTAATCTCAATTCAACAAACAAGGAACCAAAAGGCTGAAATCAGAACAAGTTACTGCTTTTATAAATCCAATCTGTTCCTAGGAATCATAGAAATTGATTCATAACACTAAGTAATAAAGTATTGTTCCGTAAAACTTGATTAATCTCGCATTCTTAAACTGCATGATTCTAAGATCAATGAAAACTACAACAAAGAACATATGAACACATAGAATTTGCAATCCCAGGTAAGATTGGTTCGGGATGATGGGAACCTTTTCTATCATAGTAATTTTACAATGAGAGTAAGGGAACACCAATATCCTCAAGACATAAAATACCATGCTTACCCAATGCCTGGAGAGAAACCATTAAAATTCAGCATGTTTGGAAAAATTATTGAGAAATGGCAACTCAATAGTAAGTACAGAGTAGTAGATATGCCTCCGATGCTTGGCCAAAGTATACAGTCTTTCCTCCAGAAAGCAAGTATAAACGATCAAACAGCTCAAAAACCTCACTGCTAGGCTGATGAATTGATGCGATGACAGTCCTTCCGTCTCTTGATAGTCCACGCAACGTCTGTGTTACAAAGAATGCAGATGCACTACATTTCCCAGATAACAGGAAAAATAATGTATGTTAGCTAACATCCTTTTAATTGATTGAGAACGAATAGGTAAAATTGTACTCCCTTTGTCTTTCATAGTATTTACTAGCTCTACTTCTATACTTATGGATACAATTTTAATACCAAATAATAACATTAATCATACTAAGTGCTGCTATACTCTAATCTTGTTTAACATCTTTATCACAAACAAATCGTGTATAATTAAGCTGGAACGCAGATAGATGCAAACCACTACACAATTCCAGATTTAACCGAGAAAATACACCACTAATTAGCTCCATTGGCACATCACTATGAATATAACAACTCAAAAAAAGGGAGCCATTCCAGTAATGTTTGCAAATTCAAATACTATATCCGACCAAAACAAATAACTTTTAAAAAAAGAGAGAGAGAAAGAGTGAAAGAATAATCACTGTGCAAGGGTCAAGCTCGAAGAACTGAGAAGTATAAGCTTTACGCAAACTCTCCCACGCAACTCTAACTTGGCTTACTCCAGAAGTTTCAACATCTACACAAATCCAATCACATGCACTAGTAGAAAAAAGGTCATTTGTTGCGGTTATTTAGGGCTTATTTGCTGCGGTTATGAACCGCAGCAAATGAGCCTGCAGCAAATGACTATTTGCTGCGGTTGTAACCGCAGCAAATAATGCCTACTATTTGCTGCGGTTATGGTTAACAACCGCAGCAAATAACCACTATTTGCTGCGGTTGTTAGCCATAACCGCAGCAAATAGTAGGCATTTGTGCCTACTATTTGCTGCGGTTATGGCTAACAACCGCAGCAAATAGTGGTTATTTGCTGCGGTTGTTAACCATAACCGCAGCAAATAGTAGGGATTTGTGCCTACTATTTGCTGCGGTTATGGCTAACAACCGCAACAAATAGTCTTGTTTTTTTTTCGAAATTTTATATATACATATACATACATACATACATATATATACACCTACAATGTTGAACTCTAACACAATGTATGAACTCTTATTCAGCAAATTAGGTGCATAAAAATATTTTATACTTGGCACTTATGTTTATGTATGAGTTACAAGTAGTATTAGCATGAAAGATTATCACCAGGAGCAACCCCAAAATCAGAACAATACGTCTGATAAAACTGAACACGGTCTTGAACTTGAGGTGTGTTTTTGCCATCGCATTCTGCAGCGCCATTAATTTTCCTGATAGTAGCTCCGAAACCTTGGTTAATGATTGAGTGAACATTGGTCATCCAGTACCACATTGAAGCCTTGAAAGATGTATCCACATCGTTACCCACCTTTTCCGGATCATTGAGACCGTCGAAATTGAGTTCTTCTCCAGCAGCGCCATAGTTGTAGTTGTATGACAGTTGAAGCGGTTCTCTGCCGTAGTACTTCTTACCCGCGGTACAAGGGTATTGTGTATAACTTGGGTCGCAGTAGTCACTTGGGACATTTCCATCTTGTTCTTCTATGTGGCAGAGGTCTAGGAAAACACAGGGTGCCACCATTATTCATTGAGTACTTATATACAAGCCAATTAAATTGTATCAATGATTGCAACAAAATATCTTAAACATGAATATGAAAGAAAGAAATTTATGAGGGGTAAACAAGCAATTTAATTAATAAAAATAATTTTGTAAATAATAACCTATAATCTCATTCTTCTTGTATAGCGTATATTATTCGATAACAATAACAATAACTTGGCCTTAAATGCATATTTGCTTCAAAGTAGGAAATTAAAATAAAAGAACTCACTAGTAGTCTCATGTGAAACATGAGCAAAGAATGCAGCAATTTCCCTCTTATTATCATCGTCGGAGCCTGAGGTACCGAAGCCAGGGTACATGTTGGCAGCACTGAGAAAGGCGGCGTAAGTGTAGAAGTTTTTTCCAGCACAAGAAGCAGCAGCCTGGCCGATGATGTTATCGAAAAATGACTGAGTCGCAACATCGGACACACTGCTTGTAACTGTGGTTGGGAATAAGGTATGTAAGAAGACTATTTCAGGACTAGCTGATCACAATCAGATTCAAAGCATGTAAGAAGTTAAGAATATACCTTCTTAGCATCAACTTGGAGCAAATACAGCTCCTGATCAGTGTCCGTGAAAAACCGTTGTAACGTTGGCTGTACCTGAGAACTCACAAAGTAAAATGCGTCAAAAGCTAGCAAACTTCCAAGTTAAGCACCCTATGACAAATCATCAAGGCATTCATCTTCACATCTGAATTTAAGATTCTTATGATGGCCCCTTAAAACACTGGCAAACGGCAATCCAAACATATAAGTTAAGCACCCTATAACACATTAACAACTAACCCTGGAAAATAATATCAAAAATAAGTATAAACAATAAGTATAACAAATCACCATTATATCAAAAATAAGTATTTTCCAGCATTCACATATCAAAAATAATATCAACAATAAGTATAACAAATCACCATTATATCCCATTATCAACAAGTTAACAACCAATAATTTCCTTATTTAGAGCATTCTCAACTAGTAATCTGAATCCAACTTCCTCTGAAATTCCACATCTGAACTTAACAACAATTTCATGGCAAACTAATTATCTAATGAACAAGGAAATAAGAAGCAAGAAATCAACATATAAGTTTATTATAAAGGATTTGATTTTTTTTTTAAAAACACTGGAATTGCACTTGTATAATGAAGCGGCCAATTCTCGAGACAACTCAATCTCAATCTATGTATAATGTTAAACACTGGCTTGAGATTCATACTTTGATTAATCAATCTCAATCTATCGATAAGTGAGACTCACGAAGGGGATGGCAGGGGGAGGAGCAACACCAACGGAGGCAGCAAAGAGCGGCGGCACAGCAATCGACAACGAACAACGAAGGTGGCCCAACAGCCCAGCAACAACAACGAACAACAGCAACAACCTAGCAACAGCCCAGCAACAACAACGAACAACAACGAACAACAGCCCGGTGGTGGCGAATTTTGCGCCGGTGGTGGCGAATTGTGCGCCGGTGTGATCGAGGGTTTGGGTGTTTGAGATGCTACCTTGTTATTAGAAGCAGTAATAATTTTCAGAAACAAAGGTAGAAATCAGATGTGGGTATTGAACAATTAGTATTAGCTAACTCATGGGAAAGTATAAGATGAAAGGGACCTACCAGATTAAGCTCACATGACACACCATACTCACGCAAGGCCGCCTTCACCGTTGGCCAAACATCTTGCAAGTATTTTTCTGAAAACAAAAGAAATCAATTTTAGACATCCAAAGTAACCCAAAAGAACACACGCGCGCGAAAGGGAAATGAAAAAGTCCGTGATGCTAGACTCTAAATACTTATGCAGCACTTAATTTCATCAAAACAATTACATTCATCAGTCATTCGCATCCATTTATTCAATACACCAACTTAAAACGTGCATTAAAATTCAAGTCTCAGTCTCAAATACATAAGTAGAACCAGAAAATATGGCCAAAACAAGTGTTATATACTTCAAAATTATAACTGAATAACCTTTGGTCTACCAAAACTGAACCTCAAAATTATATTTCTACTCTATATAAAGAGTACAATAGAACAAGAACAGCCAAAAAGCTCCTAAATTTATTGTTTTAAAAAAAAAGGGGAAAACAATCTCAACAATCCAGTAGTAGTATCAATCAAAACAGAATGAAATCAGAAATACCCATTTGAGAAAATAAGAAATTGAAGACAAAAGTAATGCATAAAGACACCAAAAATTAATTGAAACAAATATTGAAGCAAAAAAGAAAGAACCTCGATATTGTGGGAAAATGGTGGAAAAGGAGCTAACATCGAGCATGCCAGAATCATTCCAAGAAGGGTCAAACTTCTCGACTTTCCAATGGTCAATACTGGGGTCATCCCATGGTTTATTCTTGTCGTGTTTACCCTTGTGTTTTGTTCTTTGCTTTGGCATTTCTTCTTCCATTTCACCATTGTTTTGCTCTTCTATTTCTGCCATTTTTTGGGGTACTGCTTTAACCCTGCAATTAGCAACCACATCTACCTATTAGGGCGTTCGCATACGTTGTTGACACATACACTTCCATTGTACACAAAATTGGGGGAAGAAAAGGAGAGACGAAGAAGAATACCTTATAAAACCGAAACCCTAACAATGGTATTAAAAGCAACCACAACGCAGCAACAATAACGGTGTCGATTTGGGCCCCAACGCAACAACAGCAGCAGCGCAGCAACAGATAGAAGAGGGAGAGAGGCGGGTCGAATGACTACGATGAACGAACAAAGGGTTTCCGATTATGAAATAATCAATTATGTACTCTCTACTTTGTGCTCGTTTATTTTGCTTAATTTTCAAGACACGACTTTAACTATTAATAATTTAAATTTAATATTATAAAAATTATAAAAATTTTCAAGGGTTTGGGTGAGGTTTGTCGTGATGAAAGGGGTGAGAGTGGTGAGAGGGGTGAGGGTTTGGGTGAGGTTTGCGAATTGTTTTGTTTAATTTTTTTTTGAAAGAATTTTTTTGTTTAATTAATCTTTATTGTTATTTTTGTTTTTTTTTTAAATACATAGTATATGTTGCGGTTTTGCCAAATAACCGCAGCATATAACTATACTCAAATTTTAACGTTTTATTTGTTGCGGTTATTGTAAAAACCGCAGCAAATAATAGTTATTTGATGCGGTTGTTATAACAACCGCAGCAAATAACTATTATTTGTTGCGGTTTTATAACATCCGCAGCAAATAACAGTTATTTGCTGCGGTTTTTATATAACCGCAGCAAATGACCCGCATTATATGATGTTTTTTCTACTAGTGTGTACAGTTCACAAATTCATTCACAATAACAAAATACTAGGGGATTAACAATTGCTGAAGTGGTACCAATTCCGATGTAATGGCCAACTAAAAATCAAAATCAAATAATAAAAAAAAGTAAGAAGATAATAGGTTCACCTTGAGTGGCTAGATTGGAGGGCATAAGGGAAGCAACAAGATCTGCACAACGAAGTAGAAACATTAATTAAGGGAAGCAACAACATCATGAGCGAAATTGTGCAAACTAAACAGTTGAAAGATGAAACCCTAACTTTGAATACAAATGGCAGATTTCCAATTCACCAGTAAACCAATACTCACAATTATAGTTCAACAATCCACAACATGCAATTACTAGATTAAACCGAGAAAATAAAATAAAAAATATCGAAAAATTGAAGATAAAAAAACGAAAAAATAATCAGGAAAAAAAATCTAGAAATTGAAAACAAGAAGAGAGACCCCAAAAATTGAAATAAATCGAAGAAAAATCCAACAAGAAACGAAATGAAAATTTTGTAAGAAAATTAAACAACATGCAATTACTAGATCTGAAGAAATCTCGCAAAAATCGAAACAAAAATTTCGAAAAAAAAACAAAAATTAAAAACAAAGCTCTAGATGTAGAAGAAATAAAAGACAAAAAAACGAAAAATCAATACAAACCCAGAAAACCCCCAAAAAAATCGATTTTAAAAAAAATTGTTAATCGAAATCAGATCTAAAAAACAAAATAAAAGAAAATGAAAAACAACAAACCTTAAAAGAGGCAATTGGAGCGGCTGAGGTGGCGTCGGCACCCCTTCGAGGTTGTGGTTGAGGTTCGGCGTCGGCGTCCCTTCGTGGTTGAGAGGATGAAAGAGAGTGAAGAGAGAGAGGTTGAGTGATTGAGGAGAGAGAGTGAGTGATAGAAGATGAATGAGGAGAGAGAGAGAATGGGAGGAGTGACTTGTGAGTTGTTTGAGGGTTTGAGGGTCGAAATAATATGCGAAAAGGAAAGACTAAAAAAAAAGCGTTTTTTTTATTTTTTTAAAAAAATAATATACTCACCGACCGAAATATCGGTCGATAATAAATTATGTGTTTTTATTTTAATTTGTGCTATGGAGGGAAAAGCTTGGTGAAAAAAATAATTAACTTACCGACCGAATTATCGGTCGGTACACCGACCGATTTTAAAATCGGTCGGTAATACCGACCGATAATTCGGTCGATATAATACACCGACCGATAATTCGATCGATATAATACACCGACCGATTTCGGTCGATGTCGGTCGGTGTTACCGACCGATCTTTTTTCGGTCGGTAATTTCGGTCGGCCTTAGGCAAATTTYTAGTAGTGTGATGGGCAAACGGAGAGGACAATTCAGACTTTGGAAGACATGCTTCGTTCTTGTGCCCTAGAATTTCAAGGCTCATGGGTGAAGTCCTTAAGTTTGGTAGAATTMTCTTACAACAATAGCTACTTTTCAAGTATCCAGAAGGCTCCATATGAAGCTCTCTATGGCAGGAGCGATCCTTCGCATGTTATAACCGTGGAATCTAAGGAGATCGAACCTAATTTGACTTTTGAGGAGAAGCCGGTCAAAATTCTGGATCGTCAGGTGCGTGCCATGAGAAGAAAGGAAGTGCCTTTGGTGAAGGTGCTGTGGCGTAGCCAGAAGTATGAAGAAGCCACATGGGAAACTAAGGAGTCTATGCGACAGAAGTATCCCGAGTTGTTTGTAGCCGAGTAATCATAATGATGTCTTTTATCCTCATTCCTGTTTCCTTACCTTTCTCTTTGTAAGTTTCGAGGACGAAACTTTTTATAAGTGGTTAGGATTGTAATACCCCGAATTTTCTGAATGGCATAATTTTATTTTTATGTCACCTTTCTAGTAATTCCTCTCTAAGTATAACTTCTTTTTTTTTAGTTAA
>SNQN01006684.1:26131-36136 GCA_008642245.1 Bassia scoparia | reverse complement strand
CAAACACAAACGCTTAGCACTGCTTACTAGGGTAGACTTTAGGTAAAGCTGTAGGGTAACTAGTTCCGGAGTTACCGAACAGTTGTGGACGCTGATCTTATTTTTCACGAGAGAATCAATAGAATACATAGTGATAGGAGGATGTAGCTATAGTTGGCTTAGACTCGTTAAATCCTTAGTCTTCCTTTGTATTGCTTCACGTTCAATTCCGGCTACATCCAAGAACCTAGCCAACTGTTCCTTCTCTAACCAAAAAGGAAGAAAAATTAGTACATACTTACACTCAGTTCCCGCCCCCCCCCCCCCCCCCCCACCCCCCCCCCCCCCCTTTATTTGTACAAGAAAACTAACTTAATTTCACCCCTCCTCTTTAGTGCTACCAAACTTCAATGTCCATAGAATATGATGAGATGCCTAAAAGAGAAGTTACAATTTGTAATGCTTAGAGATTTTTTCCAAGAATATTGTTGGCAAGTTTCAAAATTCTCATTTGCTTCGATTTGGAAAATAATTCAAATACCGTCCACATAAGATTGTATTTTTTAAAAAAATTGAGACAAAATCGCTATCACTGGCAGCGATTCTACCTGAAATTCGCTACTATTGATATTGAATTTAATTCAATACTTGTAAATCGCTACTAGCAGTAGGAATACTGAATTGCTACCACTGACATAGTAAAATCACTATTGATACAATTATGATTTAAAGAATTAAATTGAATACCAATACTACTGACGGTATCTCGAAATTAGTTTCTAACCAAACGAAATGGAAATTTTGTTTGTGTTAGCAATATTTAGCACATTGTGGGGGGGGGGGATTCGCTTTAAGAAGGTTACTGATCAATAGTGAAAAAGGAAAATAGTTTATCAATTCAAAATCAAGATTCAAGAAATTCATTCTTATTTATGTTATGACACTTTAAAAATAAATTTGAAAGTACCCCAACAATGATACAATACAATAGTTTGACTATTGATCACATAATTAAATAAATTATTAATAATTTGTTGTCCGGTAAAAGTTAGTACTATAACAATATAGTGAACTTGATTCAATTATGAAGGCCAATTGATCACTTTTGGTAAAAAAAAATTGAGCACTCCTCGACATTTTGTTAAAAAAAAAAAACAAACTCTGGCGACAATATGGTAAATAAACTGAGCTCAGCGACAATTAAGTCAATTTTTTCAAAAAAAACAATCAGATGAGATTCTCGAGTCCAGTACACTCACCTATTTTCTTATTTATAACCCATTAATCATTAATACTAAATTTCTCTCTCTTAAACCCCTTCTTTTCCCTTCATCTTCATGCTCTTAATTCTCCTCTTCTCACCGTCGACATCACCGCACCACCACCTTCATTCAAATCGAATTTTCTTTTCACCATTTTCCTCACAAAATCAAACCCAAAATTTTATTACATTCAATCGCTCATGGAAAACTCCAAATTCGACGGAATTTCCCCTAGTTTCAGAAATCCTAATTCCAGCTTTTATATATTTACCGAAATTTCGGTGATCAAGGCTGTATGGTGGTTAAATTTCTACTTGATTGCTCTAATACCACTGAGTATATGGCAATAAGCGTCAAATTCAGTCAGTTTGGACTATGATGTGCATCCAAATTCTAATTAAATTACTGCGTTAATTTTTGAATTTGATCGTAGTTATATGATGTCCTGGTCGATTTTCAAACCCATTCTTCATTGTTTTGACCATCAGGTCTCTAACTTTCAAGTACCAAGGCTGCGTTAATTAAGAGCATTTTGATGAACTTATTTCGCAAATTGTCGAGTAATTTATTGGAATAAGTAACATCGAATTATTCTAATGTAATGTAATTAAAGGATTAAGGTAATTTGATAAATTAGAAAAATAAGTGAGTGTACGCACTCGAGAATCTCACCTAGTTTTTTTTTCTTTGAAAAAATGCCTTAATGCCGCATGAGCTCAGTTTATTTGTCATATTGTCGTGCAAATTATTTTTTACCAAAATGTCGAGTGCTCAGTTTTTTTTTTTTTTTTACCAAAGTGTCATGCCCAATTATGAACCATATGAAAGTATCTCTATTTACTTTTCATATGTTCATAATTGGCAATTACCATAGAGATAAGTTGAATTTGTTCTTCATATGGTTCATAATTTGAACCAATGAAAGTATCATAGAGATAAGTTGAATTTGTTTAAATTACCATTCAACTACTCTATAATATCGATATGTACATTGTCATTCAGACATCTATATTCATATATTATAAGACAAGCGGATCAACGTGACGGATGACATTTGTCACTCCGTGATTCGCTCATCTTATAGTATAGATATTATTCTATAATATTTTATCTATATTATGATATGGTATAATTTTTCTTACAGTATACTCCGTATATGGTAGTAATATTCTTGCATGATATACTATATTATTGTTACTAATATTGACTATGAAACTTGACTAAAAATGTATCAAATATGATGCACTATAATATTTATTTTTTTGATATGTATATATGGTAATCTATTTTTTGCTATGATATGCATATTTACTGTATACTAATATGACTATATTCACTACCCAGATATTAATGCACGGTATTATATTATATTCTTGATTAAAAAATAATAAATTATATAGATTTTGTGTTACTTAATCAGAATATATGCACAATAGTCTCACATATATTGTAATAACATAATGAATAAAAATACAATGCACAAACATTAAAAAGCAGTCTAATATGACCCATTTGCAAATCTATTGGTTTAGATCTTTGAGGTCAAGGAGTTAGAATATTGTTAAACTTTCTGGAGTTGTCTTAATATTGTCGTCTACAATTATATGTTCTTGAACAAAATATATATATATTATTATTGACCTCAAATATATGTCAATAGTGATCTTATATTATCTCAAGCAAAAATATCACCTTTATCTTTTTATGCATACATTTACCTTATTTTCCATGAGAATGTAGATTGACCTCTAGTTTCACTTATAATTCTATTCTTAACAAAGCATTCGTCTTATTCTATATTCCAAAATGCTTTTTGAAGGAAAAGTAAGCTTTTATTTAATCCTAAATCTAAGAAATCATTAATATAAAAATACAAATACATTAATCCTATATTCATATGTCAAATTTATATCTTATAATTAATTTATGTATGGAAAATAGTAATTACCACCATTATTCCTATTTATTTACAACCTCTTTTTCTTACATTAAAATACACCTGTCAAAGTTCAAATATTTAGAAATCACCACCTCTAACATTTTTTGTCAATTTTCAGTTTGTGATTGTTTATTTGAGTGGTATATTAGGGATAACAACCATGTAAAATCCAAGTCAATTTTAATAGGTAATTCACATATAATTTGCAAAACAACCAACCCAAAAATTAGATTGCATTAGGATTGTCTCACAATCATGAATTGAGTTTTAGTTATGAGAAAAAAAGTCTTTAGTTGTTTTGAAAAAAATTGGTTTCATCATACTTCGCAGGTGTTGGGTTATAAAATTGAGATAAATGAAATGCATACTTTTTTTGAGTTGAAATGGAGTGGATAGAGCAAGTAAAATCGAGAAAAAGTGGTGAAAATTAGCACGAGTCGTAAATTTCAATTTTTGCAATTCTCATAGTGGATATTTAAATTAAGGGAGAGAAAATGGGTGGTAAAATCAATTAGGGTCATTGAGGGTGATAAATACAATTTACTAATTTAATTTGTAGAAAGAAATTCTATAATGCATTAAGTATCTCATCTATATATTGATCACCTCACATATCAAATGTCATATAACAAATACCATTTTCATGATAATTATATTGACCTCATAAATAGCCAAACATAATAATGCACATTTAATTTGGTTGTTTAATCAAATTGTGGTTCAATCTATTATAGTGAGTTTTAATAAAAAATTAATAATAATAAAAATAAATATAATAATAATAATATAATAATAATAAATAATAATAATAATAATAATATAAGGGGGCTGTTTGCGGTTTTCCTTCCTTTTTTCTTCTCTTCCAGGATTGTAAGGGCTGTTGCGCTTTTGAGCGATTCAAATGTTTTCCAGGGCCAGACATTGGGGCACGTGCGCTCTCACATTTCACTAGATGGGTTCGCTATAGCTAGAGAGTGGGGCCCAGTTGTATCTCGGCTCCCCTCCAACTTTTTATAGTTCACTTATCTTTTTGTTGGTTATAACGCTTGCAACGTTTATAATAATAATAATAATAATAATAATAATAATAATATATAATAATAATAATAATAAAAAATAATAATAATAATAATAATAATAATAAATATAATAAATTAATTATTCATTGAATTAATTACTCTGTATGTTGAACATAAATTGTTTTTATGACACTATAGCTCAACTCGACATGTACGATTGACAAGTTATTAATCTTTTATACTAATATTTGCTTTTAGTATCTAACACATAATATTTGTTTTTGTGATAAGTAGACTAAATATTGAATTTTATAAGTCATGCATCGCACGGTATTACAATCTTCAACCGAAAGAATATTTTTAATAATAACTAATATTTATAAAAAGAATATAACAAAAAATTTCTAAATTGTGCATCACACGGGCATAAGATTATTATGTTGTGGTGTATATATATATATATAAATTATAATATAAGATAATTTTATTTAATTTTATTTATAAAAAGTTAATAAGAAAATTGTATTTGAGTGTTTACAATGGGGAAGAGTGGTTTATGTAGTCGGCAGTGTGTAAAATATAATTAAAATTCCTTATTATGATAGCAAAAAAAAGCGTTTTTTTTTACATTATACCTCCCTAATTTGTGTTTTCTACAAAAATACTCCCGCACTTTTTTCCCTCTATTGTACCCCTGAAATTTACCATCCTCCACAATATAACCTTATGGTTAAATTTAAGGAAATTTTGTCAAAAATCACCTTTTAAAGGATTCTTTTTTGAACAAACCACCTATAGACTTTTTTTAAAAAACAAATGCTCTTTCACAGTTTGTTTTGATAGCACCACCTAAAGCTAACACCGTTATGATTCCGTTAGTTTGCCCACAAAAATTTTTACATTGAAAATCCCTCCAAACCAATTATGATGTCATCCATTCTTTTTTTAGAGTTTTTTCATTGGTAGTCTGAGTTAGCCAATTCCCAATTAGTATGTCGAGGTTTTTTATCCCTATGATATGGCTTGAGGTTAGGAACCGTTCCCAAATATATTATTATCAACTAAAAAGTCGTTTAACCACCGTAACTACCCCAAAGCACCACAATTTTTCCACAATCGTCACGAAAGCCTCAAATTACCGCCAACAACCTCCCTTAAACTGCGAATTTTTTAATGTCACTTTCTCTCTCCTCTATATTTTAAATTGCGAATGAGCAACTGAACTGATTGAGGTATTTTATGAAGAGGAAAAATTGTTTAGAATGAACTGAACTGAAAATGACACTAATGTAAACAGACCCTATATTGAATACAAGACAAATTTATATTTCTCCAAAAAAAATTAAAACATTTAATGTACTTTGAAAATGGCAAATATACCCTAAACAGAAACAAAAAATAATCTAGTTTGTAAAATCTAACATTTATTACATTGATTGAGTGTGATTTATCATAAATTCACTTTTTTTTTTTACCAATTTTAAGAACCATATATTATCTTATAACATAACCTTAAAGGCTACATATAACATGTCCATAATTCAAATAAGACTCGATAAATTCTTCAAAGGATTAACTACTATTTCAATGAGTTATTGAATCACCGACAAAGAAACTTGATGAATTCATATGCGCTCAAAACGAACACACAATGCATGTTCATAGTAAACTAGTGTCAAACTCATTGTGAATGATCAATATTTAACATCCTTATTACAAGATTGATTAAGTTAGGTAATTTGATGATAGATAGATGTTCAATCAATTGCCGTTATTAAGTAATTGTTCAAGAAAAACAGACAAAAAAGAAAGTCACAAATGCAATAATATAAATATTGACAATCCATCATTAAATAGTATCAATATGGAGAGTAGGGATAACTCAAGTGTTTAGAGTTTCCCTCCCGGTTCCAAGAATCTTGATCGAGTCCATCCCCGCCCTGTTGCTTCTCTAACACAAAAAAAAAAAAAAATAAAAAAAATAGTATCAATATTGGTTTCTGCATAACTTCTCAATTGTTTGCATTCTCATGAACAAAACTCTTTTCTAGTATTATTCTAATTAATACACTTTGGTCAAATACAAGATCACATATGATGAAAAACTTACAAATTAAATGTGTTACTATTTACTCATAAATAAATAATTACAATTAACATCTAATTAATTAGTTAGTGAATAATTCAAGTGATTAAGCCTACCATGTTATACAACATGGAATGCCGTATTTTTCTGCCCAACATACACATCCTTTCATAAAATCTTTTAGTATTGCTCTTTTGTTTTATGTGTATACTTTGAATTTAACTAAGGCCCTGTATAGCTCCATTTCTCACAAAAAAAAAGACTAAGCCTTTTCTCATCAATTTATTTAGATAAATTTCGGTAAAAATAAGTTCAGTTTAGAGTGTTTATAGTAACAAGTTCAGTTCAATATTAATAAGTTCAGTTCAATTCAATACAAATAAGTTCAATTCATTACAGATAACTCCAATTCAATAAAATCAGTGACGAGAAAATGCTGAAATATATTGAAAATATTTTGAGATATTGTGGTGATTGACTAATGAAATGAGAACAAATAGAGGATATGATGTTTTTTTAACACACAAAGGATATAGGATGTTGTAGACAGCCAAGCTTGTTTTCTTATTTTCAAGCCACATGATTGAAATGAAATGAAATTGACATTATTGATATTTTTCCTATTATATAATTAAAATCTTTAAAGTTATGTATATGTAATAAATTGCATAATTTGATTTGATTGTGAAGTTTTTCTTTAATCAAATAATTAATAATGTTAGATCACTAAAGCTCCTAGATAAGTGCAAGATTTTGCAAGCCACTATCACAATTTACTTCAACAAAGCATCAAATGAATAGAGAAAAAACATTTATGATAATTAAATTAAATTATGCAAAAAAAAATATTAAATTCATCTAGGACCTATATTTTGTGCCTCTTGCACATAAAAACAAACACTTCCAATTGAAAAACTTCGGTCGTAGATTGAAAAGACAAAGCAATTATTTAGAATACGCTTTCGTTAGATAAGACAATTCAACTTAATTGAAGCATGTAGGGTTATACTCCCTCCAAACGAAATAAATGTAACAATTGATTTTTAATATTTTAGGAGACAGATTAACAATGTAAATGAGTAAATTAGTTTAAATAATTTTAAATACAATGAAGATATGATAATAATTTAATGTGTCAAAAGTTTTGATTAATTACTCGTACTATGTTAAAACTTTCTTCAAAAATGCATGGAAAATCATTGATACATTTATTTCGTTACGAGGAGTGTAATACAATCCAAAGTTTTGAACATATATATAATTTTACGCTAAAATAATTAAGTACTCGAGTATTTTAAGTTTGATCCATCATTTTCCGTCCTTTCCAATCTTGCATCTTCTTCAAGTTATGGTACAAGAAAGTAGTTCATTTACACATGCTAGAATGTAAATGCTATTCGAACTCACAATTTTATATGAACTTTCGTTATTGTCCTTCATCTCTCCCTATCCCTAACCACCCAACGACACCAACAACAAGCAACCACCACCACCAGGCCATGCCAAATCGCCAACCCCAACAGCCTTCGCATTTTATTCCTTCCATGGTCGCCCAAACCAGTGAGGAGCCATGGCGCGAATCATATGGTCTTTGAGCTTCAAAAGTAAATGGCGCCAAACTAGGTGAGGCAACCATGCTGGGCCGCCTAGTTTGGATGTCACTACCATTGGTCTGGATGGTCGTGTTCGAGTGGTGAAATGGTGGTGATATGTTTGGGTAAGGATAATAACGAAAGTTTGCTCGAAAATGCAACTTTGTTTTAAGTCATTTGCGACTTTGAATAACATTTTCCATGCTAGAGACTAGTTACAGAATACATACACAAAAGATTAAGTTTAATCGATTTCATTGATAGGCCTATCTAATTAACTTCCTTCGATCATTTATATATACATGCTTGCAAATAACAAGTACTTATTATGGCAAATACTAAGTATTTATATTTTTAGTTGAAATAATTGCGTACAATGCATTTGGCATATATAAGAAGTCATATGGGCATTTACATTGTGTGACACTCTTTATATATTTTTATTAATCTAAATTATAGATTATAGACAGATGCTTCCTCGACCAGTTCAATTTCCATCTCAACTTAATACAATACGATGCGAGTTTATAAAATTATTTCTTAAGTATATTTTTCCCGACAAAACAGAAATAATATTTAAATGAATTAGTTATACATGATGTTATCTTCACAATAAAAATAATTGTTTTAAAAAATATGATACTACATTGTTGATATATTTCCTCCGTTTTCTTTTAGATGCCCCAATCAACAAAACACGTTTGCCGAGACACAATTAACTTTGATCGTTAATAACTATAATTATGATTAATAATAATTATAAAAAATTAGATATTAATATGTATTATTTAACGAGACGAATCTAACGAGATTCGATTTGACTATATTTTTCATTACGTGTAAAGCGCAAAACTTGGTCAAAGTGCTTCCTGCGAATAATATATTATTTCATAATTTTCAGTTATCTTCCAAAAAATATAAATCATGATCGAACTTGTATATTTTGACACGTGTTGATGTTGAATTGTTGATCATGATCGGGTACATTCCATAACATGGAAGATGACCACATAAAAATGAACCGACATGCATGGTTACGTTACCATGTGATTGGCTTAGTGTTTTAGTAATTTACACATGAGATTGTAATTTCCACTTTAATTATTTCACAAGTACGAAGTATTGACTTCATAGTTAATAAGTAGAGATATAGAGAACATCATACATGCCATAATTGGGTGTAATAAGTAATAACCATACTGGTTAAATTTTCTAAATTCTTAAGGACGTGTTTGGACCAGTGATGTGAATTCTACCTTTGATCTTTGTATTCGGATATTCGAATCCTCATATCGTTTCCCGTCGTAAATATAAATAAATGCACTCTTTTGTACCCTGAGAAATGTTGGTTGRTTTTTGACATGAATGRAATCAAACTATTAATTTGTGTATAGTAYTCGTATTTGCAAAACACTAGGCGAATCAAATCTAATGACTTGCAAAACTGTTGCAACTTTCAAATTTCAATAACCTAAGGTTGTGTTTGGGAAGATAAATTTCATTTCAAATATATCATTTGAATTATGAAATTTGAGAATTTCAAATGACGTGGTTTACCTTGTCATTTGAAATCCTTACCTTCATGGCTTATAACTTAATAGTTGTARAATTTGAATAAATTTCTCATTTAAAATTCTTGGACATCCAAATACTATAATTATCCAAATTCCAAAATTTCAAATGAAGTTCTGGAATTCAAACGCACCATGATGGAGTAGCATATCATGGCCACCATCTACAACTCAAGCCCACCCCCGCCACCACCAAAGGCTAACCGTACCCACGTTTAACCCCACCATGCCCCAATCGACGCACAACCATACCCACTCACCACCAAACCAAAAATCCCCATCAATGCGCAAATACATAGAGCTGATTTACACACCCCATCTCCTCTTACATGAATTTTGATAAAATGAAGTGCAAAAATCATTTGCCGCAACTACACCCTCCACCATTGAACTACCTATCACTTGGTGGTCACACATTTCTTGAACAACCATACAAACCTTAGATTTATTTTTTAAAACATTAGACAAATTAATCGTCTCCATGGTGATCGTGCCTAACCAAGCACAGTGGTTATTGATGGGCCGCCAAATGGAGGTTCCTAATTTGTTTCATTTTT
>SNQN01006683.1:916-31090 GCA_008642245.1 Bassia scoparia | reverse complement strand
AATTTCGGGAACTACAAACACTGAAACACAAGTCCTAATCATTGGAGCCTTGCTTCTTCGTGTTATGCACTGCAAACTCAGGTGGAACCGGAGAAGATGGGGAACGATGGAAATTCCGGTAAGTCCATTATTGTTCTCCGTTGTGTTTATTTTCGTCATCATTATTGTGAATGAACTCCCATACCAGCTGAATGTAGCAAGATTAAGGTTGAAATTAGCTGAGATATCGTAGGTTGTTTTAAATCTGATACTCAGGAACCCTAATTTTATTTAACTGATGTAGTACAAGTGTGATTGTTGCGATTCAAACTCTCAAATTAGTAATCTGTAGTCGGGAATCAAATCTCTTAAATTTAGGATAGTCAGGAACCCTAATTTTATTAGTGAAATTGTGTTCACTTTTTGTACTTAAATAGGTGAAAAAAWTCGGTGTTTGCTGGCTGCAATGAGTTGTTGTAGTGAAAGGGCATCGAAGAAGAGGAGACAGGAGATGGTTGGGAATGATGATGAAGAGGAGATTACAGGGTATTGTTCGGATGTGGATTCGAAACTCACAATATACGAAGTAAGATATTTTAATTCATGTTTTCTGTTCACCATGAAGCAACAGCATGTATTTATTATCTATATTTCAAAACTTCTAGGATGACTCTCAGGATCACAAGTTGAGTAAGGTGAAAAAGCGAAGAGGTCGAGATTTATCCTAAAGACTAATTTTGAAGGAGGTAGGAGTGACCAGGTAATTTGTGATGTGTTGTGTCATTAATCTCATTATTATCAATTCTCTTTGATAGGGATAATTTGTTATTCGTTCAGTAAGCTTTGGGAAGAGTCTATTTCTTTGGCCGTTGAAAGGGAGATCTATTTATCATGATTTCATATTATATCATAGGAATCATGTCCTTGTTAGTGTTATATATTTGATTTGTACTAGGAATATCTGAATGCTTTTGTTTTCGTAGCCGTTTTTGTGTGTAAAGAAGCACTTCAAGGGTCCATAGACGTCATGGCTCAAACATATTTACATTAGCTGCAGATTAGCAGTGTATATCGAGGATTGACATTATTCAAATAGCCCGCCTTTTGCTTCTTATGTGTTACATGTCTATATTGTTCTTTGTATGATAAGATGTTTTCTGCATTTTAAATTTTGTACTTAACTAAATTTAATTTTTATAACAGTTATAAATTACCTGATCCAAATGGGAAGGACTCTCACAATTTTTATTGACCCTACGACAATCATGGGTGGACCTACGTTGTAGCACAGTAATGCACGTGCTACCCATAAATATTATATAACAATTGTGAATTAGACAACTAAAACTATATAAAAATATTATAACAAAAATTTAATTATTTCATGTTATCTACTCATACAACTTTAAATAATATTTGAATTTATTTAAATAATACTAGATTTATACAATAATTTGTAATTTTCTGTTTAATATTACACTTGATATTATATCTAATATCTAGTTTGGTGAATCATATAAGAATTTTGGAGAGGTTAAATCTTGAACCCTTACTACATAATGAAATTATATGTATTTATACAACTTAAACTAATAATTGTATATTTTTATTAATTCCAATACAAATTTAATTTAGTTCGTGTTACACTACATATAAAATCATTCAGACAAGTGAAAGTATAACAAAGATGTGGGAAAAAAAAAATCTGTGAACATATTGATGAGCTTAAGACAGAGAATGAATCTAATATTAATGGTATTAGAGAAATCATTGAACCTAACTGGACGTGTGATAAAGAACTTGCTTATTCAAAGCAGGTTAAAAATTATGAGTTGATGAAAGTTTAAATATAATCAAAAGACAGAAGAGAAACTAAAAGTTGAAAAAGAATTGGAAGTTATAAATGAGAAAAATGGGATTCATTAAGGGAGTAGTGGTGGCTGTATTGGAGGATTCGAGGAATTTTTGAACCGTAGGTAAAAGTAGTATCTAAATGATAACATTTTTTGATGTATTTCATTTCATTGTGCTTTTTAAATTTTTTCTTTGTTTTTATTAAGTAAAATGATATCTAAATAATCCACTATTATTTAGTACTAGTATATACACTCTTCTCAAACATTAAACTAGATACCAGAATTAATTTAGGATTATGCATAGAATTGCTTGAGACATAGGGTAGTTTTTTTTTGGAAAATAATAAATTTTTAAATTCATTAACACACGTCAAACAATTAAAATGATTTCACATGGACTGAATCAAACAACATAAATTACTTCAACAAATCACAAGAAATGTAGCGAATTCATACCAAATATACGAAGTGAAGAAAGCTATTTCACCCGAATCATAAGTTACTAAAATGCTTATCTAAATTAATCCACTATTACCTACCAATAAATAAATAAATAAATCCACTATTATTTACCTTCGTCCTTAATATTTGTTCGGTTTCCTTGAATGGAATTTCTAAATGTTGTCTCGTTTTAGAATATTTCATTATTAACTCTAACTTTATCCACTTTTTATGGTAAATGAACCAACACTTATTATTTGTTTTTTATCATATTAAATAAAAGTCTAACCACTACCTAGATTACTCCCCGAAATTCACTTTCCAACACACATTTATTCCGTTTTCCTTATATTAAATAGTCAATAACTCTCTTTTCAAGTAATAATCTTATTAAATAACAAATTCTATTAATTGAAGATTCATTTTTCTTAATTCCCA
Source organism: Bassia scoparia (assembly GCA_008642245.1). Lineage (NCBI taxonomy): Eukaryota > Viridiplantae > Streptophyta > Magnoliopsida > Caryophyllales > Amaranthaceae > Bassia > Bassia scoparia. The sequence goes on along the minus strand of SNQN01006683.1, from coordinate 28,376 downwards.
CCCTGATTCCTTCCAAACAAGACAAACAAAAGGGAACYAATGGAGTAGTATATAATTATTTAATTATTTAACTTACTTTATCCCATTAACTTATTYTCACAAAGATACTAATAACTAACAGTCCACTATTTATGATTATATTTATGGAAATTCTATCTTGTACCACTCAATTTTTGACAAATCCATTTCGTACAATTATATTTTTTTATTCCAAAATATACCATTAAAATCATGGACTAGTTGTTACAATGACATTATATATTTTAGTCCGTTAAATGAATGTTAGTGATGGAGCTGTTAACTTAGTAATGTAATTTGCTGGTTAATTAAATACTAAGTCCCTCACCCACCTCTTTCGAAACCCTCGTTCAAGTCAGTTTTGGAAACTTTTCGGCTTCTTTAAGCTCTGCTTTACAAAGCTCTCATTCATGCCATTTTTTGTTCAAAGATTGAATCTTTTCTTGAGATCTTCATACTCAAGACTTCCAAAGAAATATATTTAAATAAAAAAAACCAATAAATTCTTTTCAAATTAAATCCTTTTTTAAAACAAAAAGAAAGCAACAACGACGTGTTACTATGAATTAAGTATATATACTTCAATCTTTAGTAAATGATCACGTAAGTTGTTTCCTGGCCAAGGGGTTCCATCTACCATACTCCAACCGTCTTTAGGAGTTTTCTAAGCCTTAGCAACTATACCATTGATCTTCACTTTGAATTCCTCATAATATCTGTCAATAAAAGTGAACACTTTTAATATTAGTTATTTTGATAATCATTGCACAAAAACATATAGGAAGAAATAATACATGTGTGGCATACTGTCATTGCTATGTGTAGACCACGGGCCAACCCCGCGGGGGCTTGGTTGGGCTTACATCGATGTGTTGGTTGTGTTGTGGGCTTGAGCCACAGAACCGCACGTGAGTGCGTTGGGGAGTGTTTCGAGTAAGGGATCGCCACCGTGCCTATAAATAATCACGGACGCCCGAAACGTTGGTGCAAAACAATGGCCCACGGTCTGATCCATTAACCAGTTCGTGGTTTGGGGACATGGTACGGATTGAATCTTGACCCTCGCCCGCATGTAGCGGCCTCTACTCGGTCTCAATGTAATTCCATTCAAACACGATTATTGGATGCACGCAACTTAGCAATTTCAAGCCTTATTAGCGCACTAACCCTAAGGTTACTAAGTGGGTTACTATTATGCAAACAGTGACTTCTACAATGGATAAGGCGATCACTTTGTGTTAGTCAATATTAACAAGAGCCTAGAAGACGGTGTTCCATAATTATCTGACTTTAATGTGATTCACGTAATCCCGATCTTAATTAAAGATATATAAGAAGTGCGACAAAAAACATATTACAATATGCATATATAAATATACACCATCCTCACCTTGTCGCTGCAAACAAACGAATCGTTAGAATATATGAATATAATGAAAACGCCTTCAATCGATCCGCTAAACAAGTCAAACAAACATGTTATATTGACGAAAAAGTGCCTTTGATCGATCCGCTAGACAACACAAATAACATGTTAGTATTGAAGATAATAATAAGAATGACGAAAATGAAAATGACATTGATAAAACGAAAGTGAGAAGATTAATCCTACGTATTTACATGAAAACAATTTAAAAGTGGGTTTCTACATTTTATTAATTGAATTAGAACTCTAACAATTATTAATCAAGTTAAAAGAATGCGAAATGAAGGTTTTGGTGAGTAACCTCAGAGATATACCTTGATTTCGCTCGTCAAAAGATTTAATGAACGCAAGAACTCGTTATTTGTATATATTGATAGTGGAAAGAGAGTATGAATGAGAGAGTAGAGAATACGCAAGTGTATAAGCTTCGTAACGTGTGAAATCTCTTCGAGAGAGTGAGGCAAAGAGGTTGTATTTATAGCACTAAAACCAAAAAAAACGAGCGTACATACGCTCAAAACGAGCTATTATACGCTCAAAGGAGCGTATATACGCTCATCTGAGCGTATATACGCCCAGAGGAGCGTATATAAGCTCGTCTTGAGCGTTATATACGCTCGATTATTTCTACCTTTAAATTCGATTCTTCTTGATTCTTCTCGGATTGGATGAACCTAGACACCCCTTTCGCAAGAAAATATGGTTCTAGGGGTTCTAGAACATTCCGGGTATTTTTTTGCTATTTTGAAGTATTTTTTGATTTTTATGCATTTTTTGCGTATTTTGATTTTTGTAAATATTGTAAATTCATAGAAAATTATAGAAAAATCGGAAAAATAATCTAAAATACTGATGAACTCAGAAAAAAAATGAGAAGAAGCAATAAAAAGTGGAAATTATTGAAGATCGCCAATATAAATTATTTTAAAAAATCCTAAAACTAAATAGAAAATTCTAAAAATAGAAAATAGATAAAAGAAAATACTTTTTGCCTCTTATTTGACCTTTGCCTCATGATTTCGAGCATGACTTGACATATTTCGAGCTTTTTATGAGTTCAGCTACGCCTTTCAGAATCAAATCGATCACGGAAACGTGGTATGTTTCATCATCGGTTACTCATTTGGGGAGACACATTTGGTGTCTACACTATGCGATCTTTTACAAAAGAAGGTTGCACTTTGTATCTGTTTTGGAGGAGTTTTGCTGAGGTTCCCTTTGAATAATCCTTACTTTCAACTCGAATCCCTTTGAATTAACAGTCAACACCAAACGATGGCCAAACCAAAACGTACCACACACAAAGACCTCGGCTGCTAAGGTCCTTTAGAGTCATAGGTTGCATGAGGGTCGATTGTGGATCAATGCCTCCAGAATTCCGTAAGAGGGACCAAAACCATCAACAAGAAGATAGAGGAAAAATGACAAAGAAAAAAAGAGATAGGCAAAGAGTTACATTGTTGAAGAAAGGAGGAGAAAAGAGAAGAAGGAAGGGATAAAGAGAATAATGTCGAAGATAAAAGGAGGAAAGCAAAATAAGGAAGGAGAATGCGATACATGTGGAAGGAGAATGGCAAAGCCGTAATTGATATGAAGTTATGAGGGCAGTTTGGTCAGGACACTCTTCATTATGAATAGTAACTCCTAAGGGGGCATTTGGTTTAAAAAGATGGTATGGGTTTTGAAATCAGGTATCAAACCTAGTGGAATGAGTTTGGAACTTGATTTCTCATACCAATGTTTGTTTTTGCTTGGGAATGAACATACTTAATATTCTCATACCTAAACTATCGAATATATCAACCCACTCCCCATTAGGTATCTAAAACCTATACCTTGAGGGTTTGAGGTATGGGTTTAAAAATTATAATTTAACAAAACAAACAATAGATATGGGGGTTACCCATTCTAAACTCATACCTCATACTTAGATGTTGCCAACAAATGACCCAAGCCACTTTTTATCTCACTACGGAGTATAAAAGTGAAGGAAAGGTCATGGTGGTGGCGGTGGTGTCCAGTGATGTGAGATCTTACCCTTCTTTTCGTAAATACAAAAAACCAATAGTCAATATCAAATCAATTAGGCATTAACAAATTTTTGCCAACAAATATATTAATGCAATAACATAAATAAGTCAATTGAAATTAAATTATTATAAATAACAGTTGAACATTCACAATTAAGGAAAAATACATACAACATAAAATACTTATGAATGTTAAAAATATTCATTCAAATGATCCAAAGCATTTCAAATTACATTGTAATAAAAAAATCAAACAATCATGCATTTCAAATGTAAGAAAATAATTTTCACACACGATTCAACATTAATTCATTTTGGAGATAACTTAGAATTCAGTTGAAAAAAATTAATGAATGCTACATAATAAGACTAATATAAATACGCACACATCGTGTACATAGAAGGCTAGCTAGTATGTATATATGTTTAGGAGTTAGGATTAGGATTAAGATTAAGATAGGAAAAAATAATAGAGTATTTATATAAAAAAATTATATATATGACCTACAAATAAAAGAAAAAAGAGGCATTTACATGATTATATTATCATTGGTATATTTACTAATAACCATGAATTAACCGTCTTTTAAAAGTGTTCGAAATGGAGCTTGCAAAATTAGGAGGTTGCGAAAACAAGAAAATTATGGATAAAACAATACCAAAAATAACAAAATCACAACTTCTATCAAGKAAAATAATAGCAGCAAAATAATATAGCGACCGYACAATATAACACCAAACCATAAATGGAACCTTGTTAAAACAAAATGGTTGCACCAAACAATAAAGCGTACCGACGTGACAAGCTGAGAAATACCAAACAATATTGTTGTAGCCCTTAGCTCCAAATCAGTATCACTTGTAGATGCGTGAGGTCGTATGAGTGGTATGGCTTCCCTTCAATGCTACTCAAGCAGTTCTACCTAGCAAGCAATGATCCACCTCCTATTACGTCCTTAGCACCTGTAAATAGGAGAATAATCCTTATAGGGTTATCTCCCCTCCGATGCTTAATTAAGTATGTGATAAAGAGGGGTAYTTAGGTGAATAAGTAAGAGTTTAAGAGTTAATCTTTATTAGTCATGTAATTAGGATAGTTCTCAATGATTACATAATGATTATCACTCCCCCATGAGGGGTATTTATAGGGTTTGGGACGGGACACTTGTGMCCAGATCCTATATAATAGAGTATATAACATATTCTTGGGCCTCAAGCAAAAGCTTAAGCTGATMATTGAGGCCTAGGAATATGTTATACTCCCCATCACATGAAAGGCCCTTTGGTCTTGAAATGTGGATYCAGCACAAYCCTCCTTAAACCTGGCGCAAATTAATTCCACTTGAAAGGTGGGGGGGAGGAGATTCGAACCCGTGACCTCTGTGTCACGCTGACTCTGATACCATGTTAATCGGATCATCTCAACCAATATTTTAAGCTGATGGTTGAGGCCCAAGAATATGTTATATACTCTATCACTATACTCCAAATGGGACATTTTCCCCTCCCACGTAGGGTACAAATTCGTTCGTATTTATTATACTAGGCCTTTGTAAGCTATTGAACATTAGTGGCACATGGCCATTTAGCACGTGGCACATTGTTGGCACGTGACCTTTTGGGGGCATTAGCACATCACGTGCTTTCCACACACTAGGCCTTTTAGCTTTGGGCACATCATTTTCCCCTCAAACCATCCCAATAAGGTTCCTTAATGGGATTGGTTTGCCCTTCTTAGGAACAAGTTGCTCAAAATAAGTTTGTCTTCCTTCAATTTCAAACTGAATTGTCAAAGCCGGGTAAGCATGACCTGATAGTAAGGCCGAGTCTAGGTGCTAACCCTAGATTCTCATGGCCTCTTGTACTATGATTTGGTAACAGGTGGTTAACCAGTCTCGGAAAGGGTCGAGTGTTATTTGACACTTCGAGGTTCATTGCCGCCTAGACCCAATTTTGGGTCGTAGACGGTAAACCGACAATAATAAAGGCCCGATGCATTCAGCTTCTTTRAATTGACATCGCCTGGACTTAATTTTGGGTCACAGGTGGTATATCGGCTTTTGAAATGACCAGGTGCATTTAACACTTTGTTGAATGTCTTAAGCATTTCAACGTCCCATGNGTTCCTTAATGGGATTGGTTTGCCCTTCTTAGGAACAAGTTGCTCAAAATAAGTTTGTCTTCCTTCAATTTCAAACTGAATTGTCAAAGCCGGGTAAGCATGACCTGATAGTAAGGCCGAGTCTAGGTGCTAACCCTAGATTCTCATGGCCTCTTGTACTATGATTTGGTAACAGGTGGTTAACCAGTCTCGGAAAGGGTCGAGTGTTATTTGACACTTCGAGGTTCATTGCCGCCTAGACCCAATTTTGGGTCGTAGACGGTAAACCGACAATAATAAAGGCCCGATGCATTCAGCTTCTTTRAATTGACATCGCCTGGACTTAATTTTGGGTCACAGGTGGTATATCGGCTTTTGAAATGACCAGGTGCATTTAACACTTTGTTGAATGTCTTAAGCATTTCAACGTCCCATGRCGCATGTACCCAATTTTGGGTTACAGGTGGTATCCCGTCCTTGAGGGAGATCGAGTGCATTTAGCACTTAAAATTGATTGTCGCCTGCACCCAATTTTGGATTACAGGTGGGATACCACCCTCAAGAAGGTCGAGTGCATTTAGCACTTTCATTTGCTTGCCGCATGTACCCAATTTTGGGTTACAAGTAGTATATCGGCCTCAAGAAAGGCCGAGTGCATTTAGCACTTTAAATTAATTGCCTTTGTACCTAAATTTGGGTTACAGGTGGTATACGACCTAAAAAAAAGGCTGAGTACATTTAGCATTTTAATTTCATCGCCGCGTGTACCCAATTTTAGGTTACAAGTGGTATATCGGCCTTAATAATGGTCGAGTGAAGGCTTAGATAAGAGAAGAGTCTGAGCAGGTCCACCAATGCTTTGTGGACTCATGCCYAGTCGGAGGGTGTGTCGAGTTCGATGTATTTTGACGTTTAGTCCAGACTTTTCAAATTCTCGGTTTTTCCCACTCAATCCTTATAATAGAGGGTTAGAGTAGAAAGAAAATCATTGTTTAATTCCCAAATCCTCTAACTTTTCTCTACTTGCACTTTCTCTTTACTTTGCATCATTCCTTCATACTTTCTCTTTCTTCTTTGATTTCTCTCTCTTCCTCGTCTTTCAACCACAAGTCACTAAATTTCAACTTTCACAATCAACCTAAGAGTCGCCCAATTCTTTTATCAATAAAGCGAGTGTTGGAGGCCTCTTGGAGCCTAGGACAAAATCTTCCAGGTCTGTGGSTACCCCAAGAGTCCTCTACTCGTCCGCTAATAATGAATAACGAGTCACTTCTCCCTATTTATTTTCGGGGACGAATGACTAGGACTAAAATAATAGGCCAAATCATTGATGAGGGRGAGGTAGAGGGCGCTGATTCTACCCTCCAAGTCGTACCATATTAACAACAGAAAGATGACCCTATGCAAGTGGACATCGAATGTTACGTGTCTGTCAATAAGCCCGATAATTCGATGGCCGTAGAGGGCAAGGACTTAGAGTCCGATGAGGACAAGGCCGAAGAAGTAGATAAGGTCGAGGAAGAGATCCGTCAACAAACTAGTCAAAGATCAGAGTATATAACTTATCAGATTCTGACGAGTTTGAGGAGGAAGGTGAGGAAGTGTTAGTTGTTGGGGATGGATCCCCCCAGAATGGATATGTGGACTTCCTATCCTCAAAGGAGGACCATTGGACAGATGAGGAATTCTTCTCAGCCAACAACCGTTAAAGCCGGCCACCCGAACATTTGACTCGATGTGCCGAAGCCTTAGGGCTAAAAGATAGGGATTCGTTCATCACACTCCCCAGTAGTGACCAAGCTATAACTGATGCCCCACTTGGGTCAGTGGGKATCTACCGAGTAATTCTAGACATGGGTTTAAGATTCCCCATRGTAGACATTGTGACTAAAGTGTTGGRCGAATATGTGTAGATACCTACAATTTTTCCTCCTTAAGGCCAATGATATAACTATACCACATTGCAATTGGTCCAATTCTAAAGAATAATTGCCTCAAACAATGCGGAGAATCTCGATTTGCAGAGCCGAAATACCTTTTCTTGCCTAAAGCACCCTTAAAAATAAGTTTGAATTTCAAAATAATGTTAACTTATTTTAAACATTTTTCTATAATGTTTGATATTTTTCTGAGCAATTTTGGCATTTTTTTTGGAATTTTAAGCAATTTGATTAATTTTAAAACAATTTTAAAAATTATCAAAACAATTTTTATTTCATACGCATCAACTAAAAAAGGCAAGATAATCCAGCAGAATTTGGCAAGSTTTTTGGGCGTAATTACGCCCACCTCACGTGCTCACACATGAGAGMGGGCTATAAATAGGATGCTTTGGCTTTCGTTTCATTCAATTCGGAGTTGTAACGAATCCTCTGCGACATTTTCTCTCAAAACACTCCGAAATATACGATAATTTCGATTTCAATTCAATTCCAAAAACTCTTTCAATATTATTTCAAAGTTCTAAACACATTCACACACATCTAATACAAAAGAGATTTAGACATTCAAGCAGTCATTCAAGGATTGTTTCGACCGCATTTGTTGGTATAATTATGAGCCACAAAACTCATAGAATGCATCTCTCTTTATTTCTCCCTTTCTCCTTAATCTTTTTGTTTTTGTTTACTTTATCACATAATCATGTATTATGGACTAATCAATTACTCGACATCAATTAACATGTAAGATAAAATTCTTTCTTATTTTCAATTTGATTTCGATATTTATTATTTTTACTACTTTCTCTTTGATCTTTCTTATGTCAATAGCGGATTTCCGGCGAGCGATTCAATTTCAATCTAAACTCTTATTTTATTGTTTTTGATTTTGGATAGTGATTCGAGGTAAGTCTTGTGTATTATTCCTCTTATTTCTTGTATATTCTTATTATTGTTCCTTGCATATCTCACTACTACCCATTATTCTTGTTAATTAAAAACTCTGTCATTGTTTGTTCACGCCTAAGTAATCTCATGACCAAACGGATTTAGCGATCTTATTTGATACCCAATTCAAAGCTGACAACAATTAATTAGTCTTTTACATGTATTAATCATACTTTTCCTTTGCTGTAACTTGTATTACTAAGATTTAATACGGAAATATATGTGTCTGTTCAATTTAAATTTGGGTAAAGTTGCAATTGAGACCGAGTAACGTCGCTAGTTATCGCGTCGTTCAGCTTTATGGGCGGCGACTTTTTTTCTATTCGACTTCGAGTATCACAGTCCTCTATGCCAACATACTCACACTATGAAAAATAGCAAGAATTCAATTATTCGRAAAACACTGTCTCACTAAGATTGTACCTCGCGAGGCAGAGGGATCGGATATGATCTGGCCCGATGATGCCCCGACGTTCGTACAGTTTTTTGGCGACTTCACTTGGGATTTTTGTGGATGAAACTCGAAAAATATCGCGAATTCACCGATGTAATTTTGAACATGTGGTGATAAACATCCTGCATTACGCAGTACTTGGGTCATTGACACTAAGTATCCGCTTTTTAGGCAACACGTCTCGTATAAGTGTATTCTACACTTGAGACAAGACCYGGGGGTCGCATAAGATTGGCGCTGGTGCACTACCTATGTAACCAAATCTTAAGCTCGATGCCCGTCCCCACCATGATGCGCGACCGAGTGCCCTACGGAGTCGTAATGGTTTAGACCTCCTTTGATCATCACAGTCYGTTGGTTGTGTTAAGGACCATTCTAAGCCTAGTCATGGGACCCTTTTGGATACCCTTGACTGGACTTAGCAGACTCTAGGTTGCATCTATTGTGCTTATGTTCTTGTTGTGTTTACGTGTGCACATGCATCTCACTTCTTTCGAGCCCGTGGKCCATGGTTCATGTCTATTTCTAGTCCAATCATGATCCATGTCCACTTCAAACTCCACAAAAAATCAATTCTAGATTCATCAGCCACATCCATTGTCTCATTCCATATTCAAGTTCTCCTCCACATACAAAACCATCTTCACTCCATCTTCAAGTTCACATAAAAAAAGGCCAATGATGACTCCATGCTAAGTCTGTCTAGTCAAGAGTCCAGTCCAACTCAAGTCTAGTTCGAGTCCATCCCAAACACCTCAAGACATTGAAAACAGATCGAGGACTTTGTCTAGCTCAACCCAAACACAATTCCAATTGCAAATTCAAGTCTAGTAAGTCCAAGTACCTTAATCCGGACCAAGGTACTTATCCACGTCCAGTTTAAGTCAAACCCATGTCAAGTCTAGTCCAAGTTTCAAGCCCAATCAATTTCAAGTCTCTTAGTACTTCAAACTAGATCTAGGTACTAGCCCAATCAAGTTCTAATTGAGTCTAGGTCTAAGAACCTCAAACTAGATAGAGATTCAAGTTTGGTTCGGTCTCAAAACAATGTCCAATTCAAGTCCAATAGGTTTTGAAACCTCAAATCAGATGGAGGTCAAGCCTGAGTCTAACCAAAAAGTCAACCCATAAGTCAAATAGCCTACCCAAGAGTCAAGTGGAGCTTCTATGTTTGTGACAAACAAGGATCATTACATCAAGGCGAGCTCGTTKCAAGGAAGTTGAGACCATRGACTATGACAATTTACAAGTTCGAGACACATAAAGTCCACTAAGTTTGAATCAACAAGAGTCCCAATCCTAGCCAGTAGCCACAATATCCCCTTCTTTTCTTCTATGTTGAGTCTATATCAATTAGGATAGTCTCCATCTCAATAAGCCTCCACATTTCTCAAATTCCAATAAATGGACTCCTCTCCTTAAATTCCAATTTCTAGTTTTTTTTTTCAATTCAATGATGAGACTCTTACCACTCAATGACCTCAAAAAATAAAATTCAAAACCTATGTTGACATGCTCGAAAGGCCCTCTTTCATAGCTCCACAAAATAATCCATTTCCCTCCATTCACCTAATCACATTAACATGGGTTAGGATCCTCTAGAGTTGTAAATTTGTGGAGTTGGTAGAGTTCAACAAATCTAGACCTCTCAATTGTAGATCAATGTCTAAAATATTTTACTTGCAAAAAATAAAAGTAAATTAAATATAATATAATACAAAACTCTCCCTCTCACAACTCAACAACCTCTACTATTTACAACTCTAGAGGATCCCAACACCATTAACATTCATTGCAACCCCTATTGAGCCTATTTACAAATCAATACTTTTTCATTCTCACCTAAATTAAACTCACTTTGCGATGGTGGATGACAAGAGAATTATGTGGTAATTGTTACAAATGATTACCTTTCTTTTCTTGAACCCTTCCTAAAGTGCCAAGGTGATGAAGCATGATGCCTTAGCAAACTCACCGTTTTCATCCTTTATGCATTAGACTTCTTCATATTTCTTTACCTTCTCCAAAGAAAAAGAAAAGAAAAAATAGAAAAAAAAACAAAAAAAGGAGATAGACAAGAAAGTGAAGAAAAAATTTTAAAAAAAAATTAAATAGAAAGAGCAAGTCATTCAATTCAAATAAAGGATGTCAAATTGACTAGAGCGCGCCACACCTTATAATAATAAAACCTAACTCGATCTCACTAACAGTAGCAAGGGCAAGAAAGGTCGAACCCATTGAGAGGCATTGAATCATACCAGCGAAAATCATGTTTTAACAAGCTAAGTCAAACTAAAGCTTTAAGATTGGTTGTCACTAACTAGGATTAAAACTAGAATTAAGATTAAATGAATTAACTTTTGATATAGGATCATTAGGCAATGGGTACACGCTGCAAATTCTCAATGAATAGCAACAAACAAGGAAGGATAGACTCAATGTTGGGGATTAAATTTGGAAGCTTCCACCAAAGACACCTAACTTACTCTCTCGAGCTAGAAAATTGACTAATTCATGGATTACAACCTTTTTTCTGGTACATTCGATTCAAAGCGATTGTCCTTGTGAAAATGAGGAGGGTCAAGCTTTTTACGCGCCTCACATCGCGAAAGCACTCATATGCCTTAATTGATTTCCTTACCTCAGGGCTTCCACTGGAAGAAAAACACCTTGCTCGTACGAAAAGCATTTCCAAAATTTCCGTTCTTTTTTGGCATAAAAAGAAAGATATTCAGTTTTAGAAATCCTTGATTGGATACACAGAGCGCACTACAAAAAAACATACATCTAGAGGCAACTCTTGTAGGCAACCCAAAGTAAGTTGCTCTAAAAAGTCTCTTTTAGTCATCACATAGACAAGTTGCCCCTAAACATACTGTTTGCGACAGTGTGCAAGATGGTGTGCCACTCTAAAAGGATACAGTTTTAGCATCACTATGAATGTTGGTTAGGCCTCTAAACAATATTTTTAGCGCAAGTATATTGCGTTTGCCTCTAAAAGTACATTTTTACATCACTGAATGTTTTGTTCCTCTAAACAATTTTTAGCACAAGTTCTATTAGTGTTGCCTCTAAAGATACATTTTTAGCATCACTTGAATATTATTGCCTCTAAAACATATTTCTTATGATAAATCTATTGTGCTTGCCTTTAAAATTTGAATTATGAACGTTTAGCCAAAAACAAGTTTGGTTCAATATGGGACATATAAGTTCAACTCAATAAAAAAAAGTGAATTTCAACAACTTTAAATATTGAGAATTGATATGACCTTAAATTTTTTATTTTTTAAAAAAATAATGTTAGAAAGTTATATTGAAGCATTCATACTTTTATTAATTAATAAAAAAAATATAACATATAGATAATTTTGTTAAGAGATAAAAAATTTATTTGTTGCAATAAAAATAGGATTAATATTTTTTAAGCAAAGAATCACATAATATATAGTATTTTTTAAACTTTATTAAAAAGTACAAAGTATATGATATTTTAATTATAAATTAAATGACATAATTAAAATCATTACAAAGGTAGTAAATTAAATTGACATTATACAGTCTTAAGGCAACATCCCTTTCAATTTTTTAGAGTATCTAATGCAACACAATTACTTCATTTTTAGGATATTTAATGCAACACTTTTTAGAATGAGCTTGATCGAGCTTGTTTATTTAATTTTATTGTAAATTAATAATTATTATTGTACTTAACTAATGTTGTAAGAACAAAAATTCAAATTATGACAATAAAAACGGATTATTCAATTTAACTAATAAATATATAATATATATATATATATATTATATATTATATTATTAATATATATATATATATTATATATATAATTATATTCATATATTATATATATATATATATATATATATATATTATATATATATTTATATATATATATATTATATATATATATACTATATTTTAGAGTCATAAGCTCGACGTACTGCAAGTTTGACATATAAATTAAATCAACCTTATAAAACAACATAAAAAACAGCTCTTATACGTTAGTAGGAGAATCAATGTGAGCGCAACGCCTAAATTTCTTGGTCGAGTCTTATCCAACCTGCATTAGCATCGACAGTAATCGGAACCGGGCCACCACTATCCTGTTAGGACCGAGTTTGTTACACCTGCTGCTGCCTAGCCTGATCAGCTTGCATAACGCGTGATGACAGCATGCACAGGCACCATGGTCAATTTGTGTTCTGTTCATTCCTAGGCTCCGATTGTTGATTTCTCGTAACGTATTTGTTCCTGAGACACAAAAAACCGAGGTAGACCTGTTGGTCTTGTTGCTATTGTGGTATAGGCACCCCTAAATCAGTCTATCTAATCTGCGGTAGCACCTCACAATAGGAAGTGCGTCAAGCAAAGCTTGCGTTGGTTTGTTGGTCCACACAACATCCAAACTTCCCTCGTCGGAACATCCGAACTAGTCCTTTCTGTGACAAGCACAACACATTACTTAAGTTGGTAAAGGCTAACAACGTCAAGTTAAAAGTAAAAACTGCAAACAATCATGCAAGAAAAATTACCCCAATGCACTTCAGAACATATGACAATTATAAGTAAGGAGCTTCTTCTGTTGTATCGGTTGAAAGACTTCAAGTGATACCTTGAGAGAATGACAACATCTTCTTCCTCTCCTTGTCCATCTTCATCTACTACTTCCACCGACTTATAATCAAATAAACCAAGTCATAACGCATCGTTTGGGAAATAGGGATTTAGAAATCACAGCATATGGAAACACACTCAAGCACTAAGTACGCCATGACCAATTGATGGAAACAAACTTCTACCAAATAATATCGTTCGAAGAATATAATGACCGGAAAGATGTCAAATAAAATCGTGCATGCCGCCACCATCCACTCATTCACTTTTCAACACTCGTTGTTGCTTTTTGCAAAGCACTTGTTAACTCTTCTTTAGTCATATAATTGCTCCACATTAAAGAAAGCCAAACGATTATTCCCTTTCTTATCATTTAACCTGCATATTTCATTTGCAAAAGTACCTACAAGTGGAGTGACAGAAACGAGACAGTACCTAAGATACATCATATATATGCTGCGATGCAGGAGTAGTAGTTAATACAATAATTTCTTTTTTCGCATACATGACTAATTTCGTTAATAGCAACTAGAAGTGCACTCAGCTAGTCCAATTCGTCACATCAATCATATAAGGCTGAATAAACTACGAAGTATCAATCATATAATCTAAAATGAAGTAAAAGTCTACAGTTCCATATTTCATCATATTAACAACCTCAATCTCTTTGCAAATTTCCTTCCAAGCATGAACAAATCATCAGACTGATCTGAACAAACAAACTCAGCAACTTTGACCATATAGAGTTCTAGATCAAGCTAGACTGATAGGGAAGCAAAAATAGAAACATTAGGCAGGATGTATGATCCAACCTGCAAGCATTAAAGCAGCAGCTACACAATCAAAACCAGTAAACCTCGTTCTAACAAACAAACCAGGCAACTAGGCCATCAAAAAATGACCACAGAATCATAGCTACAATCAGATCTTTCAAGGAGCATAGAAGCAAGCTTAGGATATGGAAAACTGATCCCTTCCATAGCTGCTAGCAACCGGGAAGAGTACCATCAACAACAGCTAATGACTTTGATTTTCAGATTAGGATAAGTATATTTACCCCATGAATTCATAAACAAGGAACGAATGTCTGAAACTGATTGCCTCTTGACAGTTGACGCTTAACTTATCCTATATTGAACTTGAATAAGGACTTCTATATAAGCTGACCAAAGTGACAATGAAAGAGACTTTCGTTTACACTCAAGCTTAGATAATCTCTCATGGCAGAATCAGAACCAAGGTGAAACAGAGATCTAAAATATGTATCAGAAACTTCATATAATATATTTGTTATCAAACCCAAACATTTAAAGAGTTCAACTCATAGTGTTTATTGGGTGTCATTTATCATCACAATGTAAGGGGAAAATATACTCAAAGATTAAGATTCACGTCAGCCTGGTACTTTGTGTCCTTTAGTCATTTATCATGATCCACAAATAACACCATAAAGACTACACCCATTTATAGCTTCATGGTTGCAAAGAGAGAATTTAATAACAATAAGATTCCTTTTTACATTTATATCCCATGTTACCAATTCACAAGAACCCATACACGCTCTGAAATTGACACTATATGTCAATATGGCCCAATACTGGACCTCTCACATTAAAAAGAACATGCAAAATTTCATATTGTCACCAGTCCAACACAATATTTTATATTACAATTACATATGCCTAGAGGGTCAATTTGTTTATATTAAAACTTATAATTAGTATCATTTTCATAATCATTGAGTTGAAAGAATTCTTTCAGCATAACGACGATAATATAGATATACTTCCTTGTATTATAATGAAAGGGATTGTCTGAAATATATATAAGAGCACATTAAAACTCTCTGGACTGTTAATAATTATAGCAGCAGCTTTCTTAACAATGAATTATCATGGAACATAAACTCAAGCATCTTCAGTTCAAAAGTTCAAAGTGGCTTGGTCAATGAGTGATTTTTGCCCATATGATGTTAGATAAATCATGTTAGTTCTCCGTGCATCATAGACTTTTCTGATTTTCCAATATGCACAAATGCACAATCTAACAACGAACAAAACAGACTTTCATGTCCATTATGATCTAAAAAATCAACACATAGTCTTTGAATTTGGCCTATGACGTTTGTAATTTTTGAGGAGAATCCCAGGCACCATGTAAGGGTGGGTGATATGGCCTTTATTCACCAAATTTCTAATATCGAATATAACCAAAGTCACCGCATAATGCGAGCATGCATAATCAAAATAAAGCAGCGTACATAGTATCTAGATAGTCTCACACAATCAATGTTTATTCACATTATTACAATTCAAAACCTCAAGTAAATAAAATCAAATTTTTGTGAAAAAAATGAAACTAAATAAATCAAAACCAGACGCATCAAAAAAATGATTAAATACCTGAATTGAGTGAAAGACCATAATAGAACTTTGCAACGGAATCTCTAGAATTCTCTGAAGATATCTCAAACTTGCCCGAAAGCCAATAACATCAAAATTCACTCGACACTCCTGAAAATTAATTCAATACACATCAAAATTTGAAACAAATCAATCTCATCCTATAGAAAAATTAAACAAGACTATTAACACACAATCAAAAAATAAAAGAAAAAAATATCGAATTGTTGCCGTAGGAAACGAATTTCGTATGAATTCCCAAATTCAGTTTGCCACACGAATGATTTATTCCAATATCAATTGCCCTTATGTCGACGTTAGATAACGGATAAAATCTGACTTTAATAGAACATTCAATATGATCGAAATTGAGGTTTCCTGAACATCAAGTTTCGACTCGACAATTTCAGATTTGGGAATAAAATGGGTAAGACAACTGAAAGAGAGGAAAAAAGAAAGAAAGATAGTTGATCAAAATATGCCTCAAGTGCTTGAGTAGTTGAGAACTGGAGTGCTTGAATGTCGGAAACTAGACAAGGTGGTTATTTGACAATGGATACTTGAGTTGATCTTGATAATTTTACTCCCATCAGTTGTATTATTTTTTTACGTTTTTTTGTCTTTTATTTATTTTACATTAGACTTTTTATACTGTTCTTTCTGGCACGCCTTTATTCACAAGCCAATCTGCCCGTTCTTTCTTTGGGTATTTTGGTTCCTCCTTATTTTGACGCAATTTACTAATTCCTTCCTAACTCACTAACCAACTTCATTTTTGTATTGGAGAGAATAACGTAATACAATTGTTACATTTATTGGGTTAGTATTTTATACTTACACTAGATAAGAAATGCGAACTGCCTTACTGCTCTTGTGGCACAAGTGGTGCGGGAAAAAGCAACATTGTACAGAGTTGTTAGCTCGGTTTTTATGCAGTTTAATATTCTTCTGCATCATTCACGCTTTCTCTCTGAATGAAAACTTTTTATTTGTGATTAGCTGTTTGCTTACTGTTTATAAGATGACTCAAACCTCATTTAGTATTTTTGCAGCCAACCAGCGGGCACGCATAACTGTTGATTGAGAAGATGTTAGATTGTTTGATAAAAAGCTGAATGGCTCAGTTGTCTCTAATAGTGAATCAAGTATGTTTTAATCCTAATTTCGGTTATTACTATCTGTTTATTTGTATGCTTTTGGTTTACCTTACCATTTGAAGTTTGATGGCTCTATGTGGTATGTCCAGTAGAAGCTAGAAATGGGCTTTCAACACTGGGTTGGTAACCTAAACTTATACTTAGCCCGTAGCCACATTTAAACTGAATTATATATGGTCTGGTTCGATTCCAGTCAGGTTCAATTTAAATCAGTTTTGTAATTTTTGCAGGTCTTATTATTTACTCCCTCTGTTCCTTTCTTCGCTACATTTTTTTGGCTGACTCTAAAAATCAACTTTCACCATAAAAATTAAAAATAGTGCTCAGCTAAAAAATATAGGAAGTTGATAACATTGATTAAACCTTACATAATGTAACAATATTCACGGATTTTAATGTCTAATTGTCTACAATTAATTTTAAAGAAATTTGTAGTCAAAGTTTAAATTTTGACTCAGGAAGTGAAATGTAGCAAAGAAATGGACGGAGGGAGTAACTTATTATATTTTGTTTGTTGAAGGTGAAATTTCTCTTTTGAGCCTTGTGCTTAAGTTCTTTCTAAATTTCTTTTTTCCTTTTTGTGTCCGTATGTTAGGTTTTGTGTTTGAAAATCATTACATTCCTTATCATTTTTCTTACAGCTTTTGTTCTTGGTCTTAATATCTCGTTTATACTTTCTATTTTAGAGCAATAGTTTATCAGTTAGCAACTCAGTTTACGAACTATAGTCATCTTAATCGTTGTTCTCGTTGTTCTGACTGCTGGACGGGATCATTTTAAGCTGTGGGTCCTTTTAGCATATATTAGTAGCCTACAATTTTGCATGGACTAAATCCAGTCAACACCCGATAGCTAGTAATATTGGTCAGATTGGTAAATGTAAACTCAGCAGCCCTCAGACCTGGTCAGTTATAATACAAGTACTAGTATATTAATTCATTATTAGGCAAGAATTGATAGTCACCCTGTTCAAAAAAGGAGCTAGAATTGAGATCTATTCTGCTTCAAGTGCCATTTCGTCGTAGTAAATGATCATGCTACATACAATGAATTTATCTGATTTATTTAAATTTCAGCCACGTCTTTGGTTCATGGTATGAAATGTTGACACAGGAAAAGCATATGTCATGAATTGGACCTCCCAAATTGCAGGACCATCAAATTAACCTTTATACTAATCACACTAACTTTGAACAGGTATATGCTTACAGTGGAATATTTTCTCTAAGTTTCTAAATTTTTGTTTTTAATGCTAAAGGAACAGATAATCAAATCGACATGACGATGACAAGCCCTTAACAGAGCTTAATAGTATTAAGCTAGCGACTCGAGTTCCTGAAAATTGTTGGAGATTGGTAGCAGTTCCATCTCTATACTGTGTATATAAGTCAAAGCTAATCTTTGAAGTAAAATGAGTGATTGTATGTTGATTTATCAAAGAATAATTACAGCTTACAATCAATTATGGATAACAGCCACAAACATCCTTGATTTAACTCTGGAGCTTTCTTGTGCTTTCTTGTCATTTACCCCCAGCATGTATAATGTCATATTTTCTCCACCACAAGACTGTTTTACACGCATTAATACTACTCGTACATCTCTTTGGCAAGCCTAATTACACGGTTAAACTTCCTGTGTGAATGCCATGCTCTACTATCTATCTTTTGCTGGTCGACAGTATATGTTAATCTGGATTGCACTCACAATCCAATATGTCAGTTTTTAAGAATGTGAAAGATAAATACCCTTTGCAGATCCAGTACTCTTCTCCATGTCTGTTGCGGAGAATGATGCTTGTTTAACCTGATGCCCTGTATCTAAGGAACGATATAGTAAAGCGGCAAAGGCTGCTAATGCTCATGAATTTATCATATCACTTCCAGAGTTTGTTCCTCTGATAACAGGGATAATTTTTTTTTATGATACTGTCCCTTACTAATTCTTGTATGGTTAAAGGTTATGACTCACTAGTAGTGTGAACGTGGAGCCTTACTAGCGGTGGAACAGGCAGGTATAGTCATTATAGCATGTCTATGTCACTTTTAATGTTATGTGGAGCACAAGGTTGTATAACTAATTCATCCGCTGTGCAGAGAGTTGCTATTGCGAGGGCACTTTCTGAAAAATGCTCCTATTTTGATCTTGATGATGGTACCTGTTTTATCATGTCATCATTATTTTTTTCCATCTTCTGAGTTGTGGTGGACTTTTGATGTACTGTTAATTATGGGTTTCTCTTAGTTTGACTTTAGTTTTAAGCTGAAAGAGGAATATCCATTCTGCAATCTTTCTCTTTAGAGAACTAGCTCTTTCTTCTTTATAGTTTATAATAACCTGTCGTTAGTTGCATGGCCACGAGTGCTTTTACATGTGTCTGAGAAGTCAATTTGTTGTCCTGCTAACTGAAAATTTCCTAGCATCTTTATTCATTACTGCGTCTTACGGAATCTTGTGATTTGTTGAACATGCACAGAATAATTGTCTGCTTGTCTGGAATAATGTTTCCCTTGAGCAACAATTAATAAATTCTCTGATTAACATGCTGCCATGGATAACCATTTTACTTCCAAGCTGTTGTCAAGGCTATTGCTATAGACCAATCAGATATGAAATTGACTATAACAAAATTTATGCAGCAACAAGTGCCCTGGATAACAGTTAGTTGAGCGTTTGGTCCAGGATTGCTTTGCACCTCATTATGAAAGGAACGATGACAAACAACATTGGTCAGACCACTGAGATCATGTCATGGCAGACTCCACTGAGATCAGGAAACCCATACGGCATTCTGCTCAAGCCACCACGAGGCATTATAACGCTGCAACCTTACTACTTGGCAAGTCCGACAGGTTCAAATAGTACTACAGCTTATTTTGGTTGACGGTGCCTACAGTTTTGCTTTTATTAATTCTAATGTATTGCACATTTATATTTTTGTCTGACTTCCATCAATATGCCTTTTGGAGTTTTGATTTTTTTTGTGTATTTTTATGGGTGGTTGCTTGATGCATATGTGTTGGCAGCCACCATACGTTGAAGGGTTGATATTTTGTTAGTTGAAAAGTCTGAAATAATATAAGTTGCAATTAAATTGATGTTTACTTATGAACCCTATGGTTGCATAGGTGGTGGTGGTGTGTTCGTGCTTGCCGCAAGGATGCTTGCTGCTAATGTTCTGCTAGTGCATGTCAAATTGCTTATAATCATTGTTGTATCCGTGGCCTTTTTATTTCCTTCTTCAGCTTTACGCATCATATTATTAACCTTCAAATCTAGTAAATCTAGTTAGAATAATTAAATAATCTTCTTATCTTAGGTTGTAATTTTTTATTTATTTAAATGTATATGTCAAAATTTTAGATTAGTTATTCTTGATCAGGGGTTAAATGATGTCTTGTAGATATGTTTTGGGATGATTATGGGATACGCTGTGTCCGAGTCTGAATCTGAGCTCGTTGCTGCTGTGTGCGCCATTTTTGTTGATAGCTTGCCGTATATAGCTAATAATTTTGTTTGTTATTTTGAATTTCAGAGTTGATTTTTTACTTGTGAATCATGAGGAGTCTAAACTTTGACAACTACTGGTAAGGATAAGTTTTTGCAGAACTTAGTTAGATTCATAGATAGACCACATTAGATACTTCATGATTAGAATTGAACAAGCAGGAGAGGTTATCATGTGCAAAGTCTTTCTAAATTGCTTATTTCTTTCTCTTTTGTGTGTATATAGACTTCAATTTTATCTCCGGAGGTGTTATCAATGAAAGAAGTTTGATAAGTGTACATTAATCAATGATCTGCTTGTCGTTTGTTGTCTAGAACTCTGGCTTGAAGGTTTTGAAAGGGGGCAGATATAACACTATAGGATTTGAATGGAAATATATCATGGTTTGTTAATAGAGTTTTATTATTTGCGATCTAGGGCACACATACTTGTTGTCCTTGTTGGGTTATCGCGTCTGGTTTCTGCGTCTATGATCAAATCATTTTTCCATTTTAGCAAATGTGGGCTTTATTATGTATTAACGTTCCTCATTTTTTGGATTTGCCATACATTATAGACGTTTGTGTGACAGAACAGTCATGTTTGCAAATCCTAACTTGATGTACTATTTATGTTTTTGGAATGCATGTTTTGTTTTTGTCTTAGACTGCGACCTTTTTTCCGTAACTAATGCTTGTAAGTTTTTTTTTTTTTTTTATAAAAAAACAATATTAGTGCGGCAGGCTTGAGTTCTTTCGGAATTTGTAGTTGATGGTGCTCGAGTTCGAGTTTCGCCTTCTTCAGGTTAGCACTTCAAAGTTTACTTTTAGCTTTCGAAAAGATATGGGCATTGATATTTATTTTTTTATCATGTTTTATTACGGAGTATGTGTTAGTTATGGTGTTTTTATGGACCATACTTGTTTTTCTTTGTGCCAAATATGAATTAAGAAGCGAACTATGTATCCTGTTATTGTTTTTAGAACTTGGTGGCTGCGACCTATTAGAAGTTGTTATGTGAATTTGGTTATGTTTGAATTGCTTTGTTTATATTATAATAGCTTTCTAGCACCATTTAGAACTAATATGATGTAGCTTTCTCCGTCATAATTAACCTCGTCATACTCAAGTACTTATTACTTGCATCATTGACTTGTGAGTTAAGCAGCAGGAGATCAAGAAGATTTATTACGAGGTAGATTGATCTCAGTAGAACAGCGACAGACTTTGAAACAATAAAGATATAATTAATTCCAACTCATTTTGTATTCCTTCTAAAATGTTGAAAAATCCATTGTAGGATAGTATTAATTGATTTTGTCCTCATTATTGCTAGTTGTGTTGATTCGGTTGATGGATGATGCCATTGTGTGTGGGTTGGAGCACAATACTGACAGTGCTTTATTGGTTTGATATGTAATAGTTATTGATTTGTTGTTGCTTGAATGAACTACTCACTTTACTTCTTTGTTATTGCGTCACTTAGTTAAAATTATAAATACACATATTTGATACTCACCATCTTCGTGTCCGCAGGCTAGCTTGGAGAAAAGAGACCAACCAATCATCAACTGCCTTTTGTCACTATATTGAGTCACATACGCTAGTTGCGTTTGTGTGCCTACTTTCCTTGACGCCATTCAGTTAGGCCATAACTACTTGTGCAGGTCACAGGTGAGCAGCATGCTACTCTGTTTTCTTGCATCATGAGTGTAGTAGCCAAAGATAGATGTTCGCTGCAACGTATGCTGATTTCTCTAAAGCTTACAATGTGCAAGTACTCGGTTGATTCCAACACCCCCTGAGGGCTACATGGGTGACTGTTGCTTTGTTGCGGTTTGACCCTTATTCTCGTTTTGCTTGCTGTTCTGGTGTAGATAAAGGTCAATAAAGAAATGAATTTATTTAGTTGTAGTATAGTATGTTTCTCGGTTAGGATGTAAGTTTGACATATCTTGCTATAATTTTGTTTTGTAAAATTTTCTTCTTTGATATATATAAAATTACATAAATTTATCAAAATATATCTTATTTATTTTGCACTTAATAGGATCTTATTTTTCTCTTCCCCTTAATTCGTGGGCAAGGATCAACCTATGAGTTCCTTATAAAGGTGAAATTAGAGGAACTGCTAGATAGCCAACGGACTTATGGTTGCCTCTAAACATAATATGTCTATTTGAATATATGTTTTTCCTCCCCTAAAAGATGGCATTAGGGACAACCTTAACAATTAGAAAGCTAATGGTTGCCTCTAACATAAGTGTCGTTTACTAGTAATTATTGTTTTCGTCTCCTCTAAAAGGCATTAGGGGTAACCTGTAATTAGCGACAAACTCATGGTTGGCCTCTAAATGTAAGTGATGTTAGTCGGCAACATTGCCTTGCTTGCCTCTAAAAGAGTGGTATTAGAGCAACTACAATTAGCGACGGAGAATTAGATGGCAACCAAAAAATTGCTTCTAAAGACCATTAGAGGCAGCAATTATATATTTAGAGGCAATATATGGTTGCCATCTTATATGTACTTTTTGTAGTGCGGGGGCATTTACAATTCACAAAACTAAGCATGAAACACCAAATTTCACGACAGACCAACAATGTTCTTTAACTAAAATTCCTATTTTCATGGCCTTTTAGTCAAGCAAGTTCAAGAGAGCCTACAACCTAACTTCATCTTTCGATCCTTCATTAAGGAGACTAAAAATAAGGACTTGTGGTGATCAATCATAAGAAATAGCATGCAATCCCTTAAACAAGAATCAAAACCCCACAAACAATTAGCAATTCATGGCAAATTGAGGGTTTTGCCAAACCCTAGAATTCAACTACTCYCAATCCATAAATAATTCCATAAACAACAAGTTAGAGTTCATAATATGTAAATTCAAAGCTAAAATCAACAACAATCAACAATTTGAAGCCAATAAACAACTAACAATAGCATAACAAGTACCCACAATTCACTACAATGGAAGAACAAAGTAACTAGAGGAGAGAAATAGTTACTTGAAGCTTCAATGATGAACAACAATGGAGGAAAATCTTCTAGAATGCTTCAAACTAGATTAACAAACTAGAAATTACAAGTAAATTTGAGAGAACTCGAAGTTCTAAGCTAAAACTAAGTGAAAAACCCTAAAAATGGAAATCTCTCGAGCAAAATGGCTCCCAAGGGGTATAGATATGATTGACACRGAAGGCACTCCATTACCTAATGTAGAAGAGTATCAGCAGTTAGTAGAGAAATTGATTTATTTGACTCTCACTAGACTAGACATCACTTTCTCAGTTCATGTTCTAAGCAAGTTTATGCATAAGCCCACCTTTGTACATTTTCAAGCTGCTAAGAGAGTACTCAGGTACCTAGCAAGATCTCCTAAGCAAGGTATTTTACTTGCATCTTCTTCTGCTGCCCAACTCACTGCTTACTGTGACAGTGAGTGGGCAAGCTGTCCCAATACAAGAAAGTCAACCTCAGGGCTTTGTGTCCTTCTTGGAGCTTCACCCTATCTCCTGGAAGTCCAAGAGGAAATCAYTTGTTGCCAGGTCCACAACTGAAGCTGAAGCTAGGGCCATGGCCTTGACCATTTGTGAAGTCATGTGGCATAGAGYATAACTGAAAAATTGGGTATCAAAAATCTCACCACTACACAACTATTCATTGTGACAACAAGCTAAGGATGCCTTAGCCATTGATGCTAATCCTATTTATCATGAGAGAACTAAGCACTCGGACATTGACTTACACTTCATCAGAGATCAAACTACAAGGGTTGTCATTCCAACCTTCATATATCAGGTCACTGGATTCAGTCTTGCAGATGTCGATTACAAGCAAATTGAGACATTTCTCGATCTACACAGCACTCCAACTGTACTAGCATTTGAATGATGTCTCCACCACTCTCAGCTTGGGGGAGTATTGAAGAATAGCAAGATTAGATAGATTAAGGCTCAGATTGACTGCGTCATTTCTGAATTTCCTATCATATGTCTTTGTTAACTTTTTAAAGCAGTATATCTGTATTTGGCTGTAAATGTCCTATGTGATATGGTGGATCTGTACTGAGTTTTTTTTCTATTTTGGAGTCATGTGCATTTGTCTTTAGTGTGTTATTACTCCTAGGATGTTCCACTTCAGTAAGCAGATTCTCTAGGTCAACGGCTTAGGGTATTTAAGTCTGTATTGCTGTTGTAAGCAGGTGTAACATGAATCGAATAAATGACAAACCACCCAAAACAAACCCCAACGCAACCAAAGGATCTCAACCACAACAAACCCCACCAACCCACAACACCACGCACCACAAAAACCCAAAACCCACAACCCACAAAAACAAAACACAACAACCAACCACCACCACACACACAACAACACCACACCACAACAACCCCAAAATAAAAACCACCCAAAGATAAAAAACCCACCAAAACCAAACCAAACCAACCCAAAACTCAAAAAAACAAAACCCAACACCAACGCCACCCACACAAACACACACAACCCCCAAACCGAAACCCCACCAAAAACCAAACAAAAACAGGAAAACCCCACAATACCCACCACAACCAAAAAACCCCAAACCACCCACCCAGCCCACCCACCAAAAACAAAGACAAACCAACCAAAAAACACAACCCAACACAAGACGAACAAGAATGCCGCCACACAATACAACCACCAACACCAAAACCAACACCAAAAATCAAACCAGAAACACACACAAAACAACACGAAACATCACGCGAAACCAACAAACACCAACAGCAAAAACCCAACCAAAAAACAACACACAGCACAAAACCAGAACAACAAAAAACAACAAAACCACCCAACCCCACAACCCCCAACCCACAACCCCACAACACCAAAACAAACACACCACAGCAAATCACCAACCCCACAACCACAACAAACAAAAACAAACAAGTGTCTCATACACATAACCAAACAACCCAACACCACCCAAAAAAACCAAACAAACAAACAAACCCCCACAACGACACTAAAACACAAAAAACCCGAAACACAAACCAAACAAACCAAACACCAAACACAACACAACCCACAAACTCCAAACCGCCCCGCCAAACACACAACCAGCCAAAAAACAACACAAACAACACAACAAAAACAACACAAAACCCCAAACCAAACAAACCACCCACCCACAAAACAACAACAGCAACCATCAAAACCCAAAAATACAATCCACAACAAACAAAAACCCCAAGAACCCAAACACACCCCCACAAACCAAAAAACCCAAACACAAACAAACAACCAAAAAACGAAAACCAACCAGCAAACCCACCACAAACCAAAAAAACAACAAAACCAGACCAACACACCCAACACGCAACCCCACAACCAAAACCCCACACCAACAACCAACAAAACAACCCCACCCAAAAACAAACCCACCCAACAACACCCACCCAAAACCACCCAAAACAAAACAAAACAAACCAACCAAACAACAAAACACTAAAACCCCAACCAAAAAAACACACAAACAACCAAAGCCACAACACAAGCCTAAAAAACAAGGCACACCCAAAAAACGCCAAAACAAACCAAAAACCCCAACGACGCAAACACATAAAACCAAACCACACACACAAAAACAAACAAATAACACCCACCCAACCCACACAAACAACCCAAAACAAACCAAACCAAAAACCAAAACAACCCCACCACACACCAAAAAAAAAAACTGACCACAAGCACACAAACCCACAACAAAACCCACCAAAACCAAAACAACCAACACCCCACAACACCAAAACAACACACAGACAACAACACAACACAAACCCCACACACAACCACAACAAACGCACAAAACCGAAAACAAACAAACCCACACAAACAAAAAAAACAACAACAAACAACACAGAAAAAACACCAACAATCCCACACCCACAAACACACAACCAAAAACCCCACAAAACAACCAATCCAAACAGACCCCAACCCAACACAACACCACACAAAAACCAACAAACCACAAACACCCAACAAAACCACAACAACCAACAAACACAAAACCAAAAACATCACCCACAAAACAAAGAACTGCCCAACACCCCACCAGCAAAACCCACAAACAAAAAACACCAAAAAAACAACCCAAACAGAACCACCAACAAACTACACACAACAATAACATCAACCCCCCAACACTCACAACCACACAACCCTCAACCCACCAACAAAAAACAAATGCACACCGCACCAAACCACACCTAACAAACACAACCACAGAAAAAAAAACCATACCCAACCACACCCACCCAAAAACAACACAAAAACCCACAACAAATCAAAAACAAGAAAACAACACACCCAACAACCCAAGACCCACCAAGAGGCACAACCAAAGCCACCCCACCAAAACACACCCACGAACAAACCAACAAAACAAAAACCCACCCAAACAACAAAACAACAACCGAAAAATACCCATCACGCACACCAAAAACAAAAAAACCCCCCAAAAAAATCACCAACAACAACCACAAAAACAAAAACCAACCCCCCACCCAACCACACCATCACAAACAAAACCAACAAACCAACTAACCCACAAACCTCACACACAGGAAACAGCCAATCAACCCCAGCCCTCCCCCACACTAACCAAAGCACATCAAGCCACCACGCAACATAAAAAACCAAAAGAACAAGCACACACCAACAAACAGAGCCGCAGAGCTCAATCAACCGACGCCCAAAAAACAAAACACACCAACACACAAAAGCGAAACAACACCCCCCACCACAAACACAACCAAAAACACAACAACACCCATCCAAAACCATAAACGCGACCCACAAAAGCACCCCCT
>SNQN01006682.1:0-13820 GCA_008642245.1 Bassia scoparia | reverse complement strand
GCACGCTATGTGTCGTTGAAGGAATACAGCTGACTAAAGTCTCATAGTAGGGTCGCCTCATATTCGTCCAAAAAAGTGAGTGTTGTGGTTTAATCCTGGTTAGGCGGGGGTAATTGAGGATACAAGTGTGAGTACTTATTCTCAGACAGGTGCCATTGTCAATTATATTTAGCGACCTGCTCTCTGGATGCAACATGGAACCAAGTTACATTATGTCCGAAATATCGTCAATAAGCAGATGAGTCACTAATTGTGGGGTCTCCTCACAGGCTTATAGTAGCCATAAAGAAGGACCTTGTAATCGTAGGCGTTGCAATGCTTAAGGTGAACAGGTAACACCACTCTAAGTTCAGCTTTGCGAAGGTCTCTCGCATTTGGTGAGCATCCAAGTTTCAAAGCATCACATCAGAAGTTATATCAAGTAGGTCGCTCTCCTCTTTGATGTGTTGTCGAAATTCTGGCTGAGTGTTAATGGTAAATGAAGTCCTAATAAGTCTATGTAGAACGAGAGGTGTTTTTTGAACGATATGGACTATGGAAGATCTAGTGATTCTGAGTGTATCTTAGGTGGCACTTGCATACTAAGCTCCTCTTCATTTGTATGGAGTAAATTGGGGGTCGAACAAAACTTGCCAACTACTAATCAGTGAGCTAGAATTTTACTATGGCCAGTTCTTCTTGGGTGTAATTTTACGCTCTCATCGCCTGGAGCTATTTACTACGCCTAGAGTTTGGTTGTGGGTTTACTGGCCGATTGCGTCCTATTTGCGCTGCCCGCCATCCATGGGATTTTTACGCAATTCTCGTCCAACCAATTTGGCCTCTCACGCATTTTGAGAGGAGAGCCGACATTGCCTCAATCGAACGCCAACACAAATAACGAAACAACACAGAGTTGATCGCTCGTCTTAGAAGTTCCAATACATGCATGTAACGATATAGTAGCAAGGTTGGCTTTTGCAACTTGTAGTCAAAGCTAGCATTACAGATAAGATGTGTCTAAAGTACACAGATTAGGCTCATTACAAAAACACTCGAGTCTAAGTTAGAGCGAGTAGAAGTCAGTGAAGTCAAGCAAAAGTCAACAAATAAGTCTTAAATAGGTCTAATCTAGTTCTAAACAACTAAATGCCAAAGCTATGTGTGCCACCCCTTCCTACAAGTGGCAAGTACATCTACTGCTCGAGCACGACGAAAACCAAGTGAAGCAGGACTATGTAAGTACACTCGCTTCCGAGCAACTCGTCAGGGGAAAGCAACTACAGAAGGGTCCCTGTACTATGAACTGGATAGTCGAAAGTCTGGCTGAAAAGCGAGAGCGAAGCGCGCTCGTGACCTTGTGCCGCGACAATGTCGAAGTCCTGCCCTGGATGCAGGACTCGGTCTCATCCTACATATCGCCGTCGTCATTCATCCTCGATCGTCGCCCGCCTGAAAGAACCTGACAAAAGCATTTTCAATTCAAAAAAACCGGGTTCCATAACCCTACAGAGAATTAAATTACAAATTGTTGCATCTTACCGAGTCTCTCAGCACTGTAGGAATGTCTGCCAGGCAGTTCTATCGAACTCCTAGCAGCCTCATGCGCGTGTGACCGAGAATCTATTCAACGAAATCAAAGCAATCCTGTCAGACACATGAGGTTGCATTGATTGGCATGAAAGGACAAAATCATAGAACAATAAAGTCACCCCTCAGCACCTTAGCATAGATTGTCACTCTCACCGCTCTCACCATGACTCTCAAGTATGCTATACAACGTGGGACTAGGCAGTCTCATCCATTCATGATTCTTTATAGGATCCTTGAGGCCACTTTGCAGGATCCAGAACAACTATGCTGCATGCACCACCACGCTCCCAAAGATACCAAACAGGCCCTTAAGCCGCTAGAAATGCCATCACCTGTTTACTGAGGCTCGCCGCTGCACCGAACCTCCTCGCGCTGCATCCCTACTCGTCTTCCATGGGGCGTGCCTCACGTCGCACCTGCGTCAATGATTATAGTTAAAACCTACAAGCATCAGAAGATAAAACATGCAAGGTGAAAGACAACAAAACTCACCTCAGTTGGGTTTAGGACGGCGGAGGAACATCCTCCTCTTGCTAGTAGAGTCTGCCAGTCCCAAGACGAGTGTCTCGAAGTGTCAACCGCATCATCACAAGCCACCAGTAGGCTGTGCATGTGAGACAATCTAGGCACCAAGCCCCATGCGTAGAATAACTCACTACGCCCAGACACTGCAACTCCAACAACTATTCCCCTGTCAGTAACGGGTTGTAAATCAAATACAGACGAAGGGGTTAAAAGTCAAAGAAAATTACCTGGCAAAGCACTTCTGCTAACACCAGCTTAGCGAGGCACTGCAGTTTGTCATCCAGTTGACATCGACACGATCCTCAGTAGAACTGCACCAGAAAGGCATAGCCAAATCCGACCCAGTACAATAGAGGAAAACAACAGAAAATCCTTCCAGAATTAGGGAGAAGCGAAGCTAACTCTACTCCCCGTGCCCTTTATCAGAGCACAAACCAGTGCAAAGCATGCCCTATGAAAGATCCTAGGCTGATTGTCTCCTTTCCACCAGCGCTAACCATCCACAAAGAAACGCTTCTACACGCGCCTAATTATCCACCTCTCGGTTCGCAGACAAGAAAGCAATCGGGCCTACAGTCATGCTAACGAGGCATCAAAAAAGCTTGATTATCGCTATCCAAAGGGGACGATGCTTGTCAATGAAAGCAAGCCCCTATCAGTTTATGCAACGAGTCGTTATGGGTGTTGCAAAGCGCATTTCCCCCGCTAGTGGGAAGTGATCTTAAAGGTGTTCGTGGTGTGTCCCAAAATCACTCCATCAAGTCGAACATGCGAATCTTGGGGAGCAGAGGCAAGTACGACGTGGCTAGTTCATACTGAGGATAAAGTCCTGGAAAGCCGCACTGGCCTAGGAGGTCCCATACTGCCTCTGCGTATCTCAAAGAAGTTCTCTACGGAAATAATCGTCGGATTGTTGGAAGTCCGATACCTTCCGGAAGTAGGGTAGTCACTGCTAACACAAGCAAATGACAACAAAGGCGATTAGCAAGCAAGAGCATAACAAGGAAGGAGTGTGGTAACTGATGATAGGTGAAATAATCTATGGTACCCGTCCATTATTCTTCCGGACGTACTGTGGAGGCAGTGGTAAGCATTCGTCAGTAGTGAGCTAAATTAATCAGGCTCTTGGTAAATCTTTTCCCTCTAATGGTTCAGTTACACCTTTCCGATCTGCTGGCGGGGAATCTGAGATCGTCACCGAGATGCTTCCCTCATTCCGAATTTGGGTCCATTGCTACAAGTAAAATAGTAGCAAAAGTCCAGGCAGAAACAATGATGTGATCCTTTGTGAATGACGTTGATAGGGGCAACATAACCTAATAATAGGATCTTCGTCATACTATGTAACAGTAGGTGTGAGTTGTGCCCTCCAGGAGACTTACAACTAATCAACACAACCCATCGGTCGAAGGAATGTCACACTCTCGATTCTAGCGAGGTCAGATATTTTCTTTATTTTTTTATTACTCAATTTTACTCTTTTCTTATTTACAAGAAATTGGCTTATTTTTTGTCTTTTGTTGACTCCGACCACATTTATGCTTTATTTCATTTTTTATTTATTTTTCTTTTTCTCATTCGATTACTGATTTAATCGGTCTTGTTTTTGATTTTTTTCTAATAATTCTTAATTTTCTAATGTTATTTGTAACAGGTCGGATTCTGATTTTTGTTTGTCTTGATTTTTGTAGGTCTGAGATGTTTTGTATCTGGGGTCGTGAGTTTTACGCGATCCGATGGAAACGTAGTAATATCTTGTGTGTCGGAACGTCAAATTTCGTCTGGTAATACATAGATATGGCAGAGTCCGAACGGAATTTGATGCGTCAAGGTCAAGGTTAACGCAGCCTTGAGCTACCTATTATTGTGTTTTATTGTAGGATTTTGTTATTCTGTCATTTACGCGCCATATAAAATCCGATCCGGAATAAAATGGACGGAAAAGGCTTCGAGCTATTCTTCGTCTCTCTTGCTATCCGACCTATTAAATTCGGTTCTTAATGGCTCCTTGTTGCCTTTCTAAGTGAGAGAGGCAGATAAGCATCCATGGGGAGCGGCACTTAATATCCTGAGAGCCGTATTATAATTCCGAGTCTTCTTGAGACCGTATCATTTGCTTCCTATGTTATTTTTTTTATTTTTATTGATCCTTATTTAGTACGACCGGCTAAAGAGAATTCGTCATCATGTGTTAAATTTCTCCAGCTTGTGTTTTTTGATATTTAATTTGTCCTATTTTTTATTACCTGAATCTCGAAAGAATTTTTTCGTGTTTCGTCTTCTTTTTTATCTTATATTTTTTTTTTGTTGTTTAGGAATGATGATTTGTATAAATATGTTTAGACATAATGCTCAGTTTTAAATAAATATTATAAGAGCACAGGTAACTGACTTCTCAAGCCGTGTTTTGTCCCACACCACTCAAAATACGAATTAATTTAAATCAATCTGAATACTATTCCTAAGAACAGTCCCAACTTCCTGATGGACATAAGTGGTGAAATACTGATACTCAATAATACTTTGTATTATTTATCATTATATATACTATACATGATAAATATATGTACATGTCTTGTCAAACTATATGTGGTTCAGAGTAGCTTTAAGATGGTGTAATTCGGCTCTAGCCCTGTTAATCTCCTGAATCTTATATTTAATGGTGGTCTTGGGGGCCCGATAATGTAATTGTAGTCACCTTTGTATAAGTAAGATATTCATTTTTTGATATGTGTCCGAGCTAGTCAATCACTCCAAAAGATTTGTATTTGTTTAGAGTAATACCAGAAAGGTATATATAGTCGATCAAATTTTTCTGGAATGTGTTAGTGTAACCCTTCAAGGCATAAACTGATACTACTAGGCAATATTTGACTGAGACATGTGATTCAGGAGTTCAGAATAAATGGAGGTCCTTAATTTCATGGTGAAGGTCGATAACCTTGAAGTCTTGTGTTCAGTTGATATAAGAATATACACTACAATCACATACAGGCGGTTTGAAGAGCGAGTTTTAATTTGAGGGGTGAGATCTATTGAGGATGTATTGATATAGCGACTATGCCCTATATTTTAAGGCCTGAGCTAGTGTCTCTACTATTCCGATGCTCGTTGTTTTGACGAGCAGCAACTCATACAGCAGTTGAGCAAAATTACATCCGTCCTGCAGGTTTGGTTGCATATGTTGCACTTCGGAACCGAAGGGGATCTGCTTGCTGTGGAATGAAATCTCTCTGATCCTGTGATTTTGCCAACCACCACCATCCCCATCTCTCTTTGCTTCCGTCCATGACTTTCAAAAAAAAACGCTGGGTTGAGTCATTGCTGATAAAAGATACCATGCCCATCACATACCAAATTAAGATCTTTTAACTGATACGAATGACTTCTGTAATGGTTTTGCTGCGCCACACAACGGAAAGACCATAAAGCCGAATCAGAAGAACCACCTGTCTTTCCTCGTTGCTCCGACAAAGATCCTTATCACCATTTCATGTACAGGCGCTCATTCACATAGTCAGAGAGACACTCGCCGAATCTAGGATAAGTTAAATAGGAAGGTCTGAGTCTTGATCTTGAAAATGTTATCAAATCATCAAAGTAAAAGCAAATCTTATTTGTAGCATAATGACGATTTTAATGGACTAAACTTTATTAATTTTTAGGACAAGTAAGATAATTACCCCGGTCAGATCTGAGTGCGGCTGCATCTATCTATCTTTGGTACATTATGCATTGAGAGTATACAGTAGTCCTGTCGTCTACTAGCACTCTTTCCACGATAGGGCTGAGACTGACTTACATTTTGGTGTCAGTGCAACATCTGTGACGATCATTGATGACGATAGAGCTACCGGTACTGAACATTCATATCAATTATCAACATCACCAGCTGGTGATGCTGTTTGGCATGACGAAATGATATCCTAAGAGACGCAGAATACCCTTGATGAATATTTTAATATCGTTATGAAGTGATGAGGTGGACATTGGTAACAGGTGTGCGGATTAAGTAGTTCGTTAGATCTTTTTTATGAGATCAGCATCAAGTCAAGCCAAAATTGTTGTAAGACTATAATCTTACTTCTTTTTTGCCACACCACGTTAATTCTTCTCCTATAACACAATTATCTCTGGCATGCACATATAATTTCTGGTGACCTATTGGTGTAACGAATTGAATTCTTTGCTATACATTAACTGATTCCTTAACCTATTTATTTGGTAAAATTTTCTATTAATAAGATAACTACTATACATAGGTACTTCTTATTAAAATATCCTCTATCCAAATACAATTTAAATGCTCACACTGAGCCTTTTTTATGTTTGAGGACCATCTGCTCTGATCATCTCTACTACATACTTACATCATCTATAATACCTTCAGACATAACAACAATTACCATTATTTGCATTGGATAAAGAGTAGAGCGTGTTGGATTACACCCTACTTTTGCTGCAAGTAAGTGTGCATTGTATGGACGGAGATTAAGTGAGGTGGCTCTTCTCCAAAATGCCAATTCAGTGAATGTAAATTACTAGTTATCGTGAAATGCATAGGAACATACGATAGGAATTGATCACTTCAATACAAACTCCAAAACTAATGTGGAAGATCATATTAAGTTTACTATATCCTCCTAGCTGCTTTCAACAACAATCCGTGATTAAGCTGGTGTCAATAATAGCAACAATCTGAATGAGCATATTGTTCTCATCCGGCTGTCAGTTTGTAGGTCTCGATATTATGATAAGCTCTTCACGATGTGATGATAAAAGTGATTGAGAAGAGGCAACTGATAGTCGATACCCATTCCTGGAACTCATCTGCAACCTAAATTAGGCTGCTTGGCATGTGCCCTCAATCACAGACTAGACCAAATACTGTAGGTTAAGGAGCTTATCTGAGATTTATTCATCTGTCTATTTATACGAAACTCAAAGAGAAGTAGACAAAGAACGAAAACTAAAAAAACATCTATGTGTTCACGCTCTTTGATTGCTGCATGTTCGCGACATAATCAGAGTGTTCAAATATCTGATATCATTATCATCGTCTAAGCACTCCTCCACATGAAGTTTATACGCAATAATTTTAAACACAAGAGCTGACAGAGAAATAGTATCAGATTAAAGACCAGTTATTACATAAGCGATACATGACAATTCTGTGAAACACAACATGTAAACAATGTAATAAGACTCTATAAGTTTGTTGCATAGAGCATAGACCATAAAGTTGGCAAGGCTTGGCTTAGCCCAGCTGCGCTTTGGGAGCTTCACACACACTTTGCTCTGGGTGTGGTATTCCACTGCTAGCCTGATTTGCCTCAGAACTGCTTTCATCTACACATGCCTATTCGAAATTAACACTTAGTCAGCCAAAATGACAGTTTTATCATTATAAGAACTCCTGAATTCTGCCACCTGTTACACTATCCCTCATCTCTCGCCTCAGACGCCTTGAATGGTATACAGTTCTTCTTCGTTTGTCGAAGTATATGCATTTAGAGTGTTTTAGGTGGCTTTGGTCTCAAATGGTTTTCTTCTGTGTCTATTATTATAGATCGGAAGCAGTAGGTTTGTTATCAAATTCATTCTGATGCTGTGTCATTTTTATACGAAATTCATTAGAAGTCAGCTTGCCACTTAATTAGTTGTCAACAGTAACTCTAAGTGATTGGGCCTTTAGCAATCACCCAACCATCATTAGACGTCGACAGATTTCAAGTTTAATATGCCGGTCATATACTCTTGTTAGACTTGTAAAGTACAATGGATTATCCTTTGAGTGGTAGGGAGTGAGCATTCCTATCTAGTGATACAAATGGATTTCCGATCTCATTAGTTCATGCTTGGTTACATTTACTCCTCATGAAGTATTTATAAAACACTGTACCTGAGGCTCATACCTTGCATACTACAAAGAGATCGAAATAGTAATTGAAACATCTCTAATGAACCTCGATTGCTGTTTACTTCCTGCTCAGGTAGTTGTGTGTTCAGAATGACTGGGAATGTATACGCGTGAAAGAACTGATAAAACCCAGATTGTGTTGGGACATCATTAAGCTTCTTCGCCAATGTCAAGAAGATCTCAAATTTCTCTAGCTGCTTAGAGGTCATCATGAGAGGCAAGATGCTCTAGAAGAACTCCAAAGTATAAGCGTTATGAATCGTTTTTAGATGAATGGACCAAGTTTTTGTAAATTAGTGACTTGTATCCCCGAATGTTGATCCTGTGATTCATTTTTGGCATATACCTAAATAAGCCATAGATCGTTTTATTTCGCTTTCATTGCAGTTCTATACAAGTTTCTTTCCTTAGTAATATCATGAGGATGAATAGTTAGTTAGTTTGTTATATATTCATTAGTTTAACAATCTTATAGTCTTTCATTTTGCAACGCATTTGAGAAGTCCCAAAACAGAATACTATTCTTAAATAACAAATAAAAGTAGATAGGATTAATTTCTTTAGCGATAAAGCATTATGATACAATAGAACTTAGTACAAGAAGTATAGTTTAGTATTCATCATTACTCTCCTATGTGCTTAGACACAAGAAAAAATAATGTACAATATTTCATGAATTAGCAATTGAGATAAGAAACCACGTAATCCAATTTGCGATCTTGAATTAAATAGTGTTCAAACATCTAATTCTTCAACTACCTGATTCTAAAAGTGTGTTCATATCAGGATGCTCGGCTTATCTATAATTCTTTGTTTAGCGTTGCACAGCCTTGTTAAAAGCACAGAAGCATGTCTAACACGCTTTTGTAACAAGTTTACTTCAAATATTTTTTAATCTAATAAGTATCTTCATATTTGAGTATTTATGTTTATGCAGAACGAAGTCATTATATTGCCCATCGCCACGTTAGCAGCTAAATGCATCACATATATATAAGGTATGCTTTACATAGTAGTTGATTTATAGAGTTGCAGAGACAAGGCAGGGCTTTAGTACAAGTGAAATATTTTGGTTGGATAATGGTGTTATAGTCTAAGACTAAAATCATTCGATGGTTCGTAGGTGAATTCCACAATGTCGCCTTTACAGTACTTTACAGCTAAGTAATCACTATCCGTATTAGATGCCTTTAAAGAGTTAAGACTAAATTGACAAATATACAATCATAGGCACAAGTATATAAATAATTGTATTTCTATCTATAGAGACTGTTGTAAATTCTTTGAGTGTAATCTTTAATTAATGATCAGTTAGAACAATAGTCATGATTTCCTTACTTTTCAAAAGTTAGGTTTAAATGTGTAGCTTTGCTATACCATAGACTTGTGAAAAAAATCCAAGCTCGGATCCTACGCTATTTTTTTGGTAGAAAGTGGTGTGTTCTACTTTATAGTTAAAGTCAACAAATTAGCTTCTTACAGAATTTTTCTGTTTATTCCTCAAGGCACTTTCCATTATCTGGTCTTGTAGACTGTGTCTTTGATTGTCTGTTACTGTGCACCTAGCACAAAATTATCCTTTTGTTTGAATTACTCATTGTTATGCACCTAAGGTTGAACTGACTAGTTCAGCTACTCTTCGTTCCTGTCTGTTCATTGGCAGAATAATACATCAAAATACAGGCACCAATGCATCTGTATGTGTACAAAAAATGGTTGTATCTATAACTAACAGTAAGCTGAATTTCATATTCAGATTAAAACACCTGATTAGTGTTCTAAAGGGCAGAATTGAGACTTCACCTTTTATTTCGTTTGTCCGACCTTGGTTGTGAGACTATTCATCGAATAATATAACGGATACTCGACTGTCCTCTGATATCCTGTAGTGTATGTAGCGTGCTGTCAAAGCTAACCAATATTCATGTCGTTCCTGATTAAATTTTAGTTACTGGCTTGTATCCTTGTTCTTGATCTATATTATAACAGTCTTACTTTATACTATTAGGTTTTCACTGCAACAACCAATCGAGTCATATTGGCCTGAATATACAAAGCAGAAACTAACAACCAAACTCACCTCTGCATTGAATCCTGGTCTACTATTAACAACTAATTATTTATAGTGCCGACAATCCAACTCTATAATGTAATCAACACCGCTCTTATACTCACGTATCACTTAGCCATTTCAGTCTCATAAGGTTACCACAAATTATAATAAATTGTTAGTGAATAAATCCCATAAATTGGTTTTGTCAGAATAGGTATAATTTGTTGAGGGTTACTGTCAATTGTGGTGGACTTGGGTAAATCTCATGCCACTTAAATTCATATTTTGCAACATAATAACACTAAAATCAAAACATATGGTTCTTCAACAAACAATTCGACAAAATAAAGATGAGGTAACATCCCAATGCTCCAAATACAATGAAATAAAACGAATTTTCTCACGAACAATAAAGGGAAAGTCGGACATCTCCTAATATAAACATCAACATATCAACACATAAACAATTATCCTAGATTCTTTATAATAATCAAAAGAAATTCAAATATAATGACAAACAAATAAACATTAAAGAGAATATAGAACTTACCAGTTCTTTAAGCAACTTATTTTTATTGATTTTTGCTGGCGTGCGATGCAGTGTGTAGGATGTGAGAGAGAGTAGTAGTAATCTGGCGTTCGATTTGTTGATTACAGAGAGATGAAGGGCGTTATCGGATATCTAGTCTGCTGTATCATTCTGAGAATTAAGATCGATATAAAAATTGCCTACTAAAACTGAAACCACAAAATAAAACTAGACATAAGCTAAGACATTCTAAACAAGAGATATCAAAAATCGAAGAACACAAAAAACTGACGCTTCGCTATCTATATTTCGAGCGTCGTGGTACTGGAGATAGATATTTGTAGTCTCTTGAGTGAAAAGCGCTTAATGAGATGAGAGTTGAGAATCTCTAAACAAAATTAAAGAGTTATTAGATGAATCGAGTCATAATTATATGTCTTTCCATGGGTTGGTTATAATGAGACAAAAAAAAGAATGGGATCGATGCTGCTGAGTATATCTATACGAAAAGACACTATGAATTTTTTTTCATTTCATTTTGTAAAAAAAAACATGTAGGTGTTTGCCGACTAT
Source organism: Bassia scoparia (assembly GCA_008642245.1). Taxonomy (NCBI): domain Eukaryota; kingdom Viridiplantae; phylum Streptophyta; class Magnoliopsida; order Caryophyllales; family Amaranthaceae; genus Bassia; species Bassia scoparia. The sequence goes on along the minus strand of SNQN01006682.1, from coordinate 2,648 downwards.
TGCTCGATTATTGGTTAATTAGAGTCGGATCGGATGGTGTCGTGGGACTGCTTGATTGTAAGTCGCGGACCCGCGGATTTTCGGGCGTCATTATTCGTGCGCATAACATTTTTTAGTTTTTTTGGTTATATGGTTTATCACTTATGAGGAGAGGTAAAAATCTTGAGTAAATGGATTGGAATTACTCACAATGTTCGGTCAATTAGGGAGTTAGGATTATGTGGTTGTGAATGCTTGGATGAGAGTTTTTTTATACCGACGAATTTAAAATCGCTGGTATTACCACATTTTGCGGTCAGTTAAATTACCACCGACCAATTGCGTTCAGGTGTCGGCGGTCTTTACCGACTGATTTTATCGGTCGATAATTTCTCGGCCTAGGCGAAATTCTAGTAGTGATAGGCAAGCAACTAAAGGGTGGTGAGAAAGAGCACTTCTTCTCCCCAGTGATTGTACATGCCTAACGGAATGCACGATTCCACTCACGAATTCTATATGCAACGAGGATTTCATGAAGGTGTATGCACTCACTCATGTGCCATATTCCCCAAATAAGCAAGCAATCACCATTAACAAGCACTTTTTCCAGGTTTAAGCTACTTACAATGGTGAAATTATACATGGGCATTCACATTGTTGCAAATAGGTATGGAAAGGCTTATTTTATCATCAACAAGCAAGAATAAGCAAGACATATGCATAATTCAACAAGACATGGGCATGACAAACTACTATTCATCATCTTCTCCAAGTAGTAAGCTTACAATGGCATAACTCACTCAAATTTGCACTAAAATTGATGAAACAAGATGCAAAAGACTCATGTAAGCATGAATAAGCAAAAGCATTCAACAATTTAAAGAATACACAAGGTAGGGAGAAAACCCCTATTCAATTGCAAAAATTAACAAGGCATATTCAAATGGCATAATTGGAGTAATAAACTTATTTGACGAATGAGATTTGATGAGCAAAAGAGACCTTTACAAGCAATTCCAAGATGCAACAATGGAGTTCAAAGAGAGTTTGCAATAAACAAAGCAAAGAGMAAATGGCAAATGAAGCAAAAGTGCAAAAATAAGGCATGATTTTCACCCAAAAAGACCGAAACACTGGGCGTAATTGCGCCTAGTTTTTGTGCCATTGTGGCTCGATTTTCGAGCCATTTCACGTGGGCCCATTTGAGTATGCGCGAAGCCCGTTGCGTTCAAATGTCGTTGGTACTTCCCGGGAATTCCAACCAACTTTCAAAGGCATGCACAATGACGAAAATGCCCTTAAGCAAGCAAAATAGGTCCGAAAGTYKTYAAATCGCTACAAAAATACACCTACAAAGCTACGACAAGTCGTAAGTGAATGCAAAGCCACAACAAAGCAATAGCCACGATCAAGTGAAGATCGAAAGCATATCAAAGCCAAAGTACACATTCCCCAGTCGAAGTTGCATCATCATCATCACAAAGGCCAAGCTTTAGCCCGATTGTGTATACGCAATGCAAGCATCTACAAAAAGACATTAATATACGCAATCGTGGCTCTACGTGATGTTACCTACATTTTTAATATTCYCGGACGACTAGCCGAGATGGAACAAAGCAAATCAGAGCACGCACCAGCAAAAACACATTGTTATACGCAATTGTGGCAATATGCGACGTTACCTCCATTTTTATTTCCCGGACGACTAGCTAAGATGGGATACAATAGATCAAGCACGCATCAGCAAAAAGACATTTGCTATACGTGATCGTGGCTATACGTTGCGTTATTATATTAATTTTCTCGGATGAATAGCCGAGATGGGATAAAGCACGCATCAGCAAAAAGACGTTCGCTATACGCGATCGTAGTTATACGATGTGTTACCATTATATTAATCTTCCCGGATGACTAACCGAGATGGGATAAAACAGAACAAGYAAACACCAAGTCCAAATGGAAGCATCGATACGGACACCATTTCATCTTCCCCAAAGGAGTCCAAACGAATGCATCGATACGGACACCGCAGAATTCCCCATGAAGTCCTAACGGAGGCATCGAAGTGGACATTGAGATAGAAATCCCCTAGGAAGTCCTAACGAAAGTATCAAGGCGGATGATCGGTTAGCAAAAGGTCATCAGTGGAATCAGAACCATAGGTGAAGATACTATCAGCTCTCACAAAAATCCCAGTGGAATCAGAACCATAGGTGGAAGCACAATTAGTACTCGCAAGAACCGCTAGTGGAATCAGAACCATAGGTAGAAGCAYAGAATCCCCAGGGGAATCRGAACCATAGGTGGAAACGTAAGCAAAATCATTAGCAACAATGGCAAGCAAGCAACATACAACCGCAGGTGCAGGTAAAACTAACGCATTTGTTTTGCAGGTACCGGGTACTTTGGCTTTCGTTTTACGAGATTTTACTCTCTACAAACTCAGCCAAAGTGGGGGCTTCTGTAGATACCTACATTTGTCCCTAGCCCAAGACGGCCAATGATAAGACACCCCTCACAACACACAAGTCAAAACAAGAAAGTTAGGACCCTAACAGGCCCTAAAAAGGCAAATTCCCTTACACCGATCACCTCTTCCAGGTATTTAGCACATCAAAAAGTAAGTTTTAATTTTCAAATAATTTTTTCTTATTTTTAGACATTTTTCT
>SNQN01006681.1:16117-29688 GCA_008642245.1 Bassia scoparia | reverse complement strand
ATATTACATCCAAAACACTAGTAAAGTAATTAAAAGAACGACAAAGCTAAAGCAATTAGTTCTTTGTTAAGTATAAAGAAATGTATAAGATCCTCGTATTCCATGCGTGCCTACTTTAGTTTGGCATCCATGGAGGGACAAATCACATACGAAGTGCTACAAATCAAGAGTGATAAATGTGTATGGGTATGGACCCATTAACCAAGGCCCAACCCAAATCAATCCAAGCTCATACCAATAGGTCTATTATGGTCCTGAAACCATGTTCCTCATCATGGTCCCTGGCAAATGTTTATTTCCGAAAATACAAGTATTCATTTTCAGATATGAACATTTTACATGTTGAGATGAACATTTCTAGTCTCGAAAATGAACATTTACCCAGGATCATGATGAGAACCATGATCCTGGGACCATAGTAGAATTTTCGATGTTCGAGTCCTTGTAGTTCCATAATACCAAGTTTTTTCTTAAAAAAAATATTAGATGAAAAAATTACATGCATGCATTAACACTTGACGCATTCAAAGGAGTCTACGTGACGTAACCACGTTTTGTGGCACTCCTTTTAATATATTTTTATAGAATCCTAACAAACGTAAAGAAAAATGTTCAATTTCACATCATGTCACATTGTCATTTTCCCAAATTGTCTTAAACAATGCTAATTCAGATGATGAAGCTTTGCTGTTTTAAAAGATGTTCGAATCATAATTACTTGTAGAGAATATAGATGAGATATCTTTAGGAAAATATATCATGTGTAGTATATTTTCCATAGATGAGATCTAATAGAATATTTAGTACTCTCTCCGTTCCACAAAATTTATGTCATAATGAATAGTGAAAACTATTTATTAATAGTGAGAATCTTTTAAATTCTGGTTAATATGTAAGAAAAAATATAGTCAAGTGTGGTTTTATTAGAATCGTATTAACAAATAGTTTATTAAAATCCAATATTTAAATTTTTTTTAATTATGTATAAGTATAATTAAAGATATTTCATTCATAAATTGTGCGTTTGCAAACATATAATGTAGAAGTGGCAGGAATTTAGTGGAACAGGAGTACCTAGTTTGTTATTGAGAAGATATTTTATCTTAGGATAGAATTAGTTGGATAATTAACTAACTGTGAGTTGGCAAATATTACGAGCATATTGTAGCACTATATATACGTGAGCTTGTGAACAAATAATATGAGAAAATATATGAGAATTTATAGGAGAAACTTTGGAAATTTTAACATGGTATTAGAGGGGGTTAGATCTTAGGTATTTCTAATACAATTTTCTCCCTGCCGGTGGGTTAAAAAAAAAACACCCACTGGTGGGATTCATTATTAGTTTTTCCCTGTGTGAGATTGCAAGACTTTTATGTGTGATTTTTTTTTATTTTTCTTTAGTTTGTGAGAGTTCACAAAATAAAAATTTTGAGAGATCGATATTATTGTGCGTGTGAATTGTGGGAAAAATTGTTTTACGCGGGTTATTGCTCTACAATAATATATGTGATTTAATGACGAGTTCGGAAAGGATGACGTTCTTGTTTAGTGGGGGCTCAGATTGTATCTCGGCTCCCCTCCAACTTTTTATAATTTGTTTGTCGTTTGTTGCTTGTAAAGCTTAACACGTTTTGTTGGTTTATAATAATAATAATAATAATAATAATAATAATAATAATAATAATAATAATAATAATAATAATAATAATAATAATAATAATAATAATAACAATAATAATAATATGGTGGATTCGCAACAGGATGACGTGGTGATATATGTACGAGTTCGAAAAGGATGGCGTTCTCGGTATATATATGGTGATAAATTTTACATGATCGAAAAGAATAGTGTTCACAGTTTAATTGTTAATTAATGGGTTCGAAAAGAATGGCGTTCGCATCAACAGAGAGATTGACATCAACTTAAAATAAAGTCAGATTTTTTTCTATATAATTTCCAATTGTAACGTTTGTGTTACTGCCGAGGGTGTAGAGAATATAGATGAGATATATCTCAGGAAAATATATCATGTGTGATATATTTTTCATAGATGAGATCTAGTAGAATATTTAGTACGTACTTTGTTATTGCGAAGATATTTTATCTTAGGATAGAATTAGTTGGATAATTAGCTAACTGTGAGTTGGCAAATATTACGAGTACGTATATTGTAAAATTGTATATATGTGAGCTAGTGAACAAATAATATGAGAAAACATATGAGAATTTATAGGAGAAACTGTAGAGATTTTAACATTACTATCTCCATCACATGATCGGGTCATCAATCAATCAAGCATTAATCCCATAAGTGGAGTCGATTAATATATGAATCAAAATTGATTATTTCACGAGATCATCCACATCATAATTAAATTTTCCTCCTCCACTACCTACAATCGGGAGCCTCACTCTAGTGCAAATTCAACTGATACAAATCATTTCTAACTCCTTCCCACCAAGTCATTGGTGGTCTCCCTGTAACTCGTTTAAAAACTTGCTCCCTGATCTTACTTTTCCACTCTTCGCAATGGTGCCCCCTGAAGTCCCCATCTTACAAGCCAAACCAACGCAAGCGGTTTTCCCTTAACTGTCTTGCAATATATGCAACACCAACTTCCAAACGAATAACGTTAGGAGCTTTCTTGCAATATCTCCATTACATAAAGTAAGCTAAAAAATAATAACGGAGTCTTAATATTCACAACACGATAGTACAATATGTGCTTACAACCTTATTTTTTAGGGGCTTCAGATTCAATAGGTAATGAAAACGTATTTAGCATTGGAAAGCCTCATTATTGTCCGGTAAATTCATCAACCATACATATCTTTTCTAACTCTTACTAACTGTTGGTATATATTAGCTACTAGGCCTAATATGACCAAGACCCATATAATTAAATCCAATGGGCTTGACAAAGCAAGTGATCCAAGGCCCAAAAGGAGTCAAAGCACTTACCACCCGGTCAAAGGGTGTAACATGTGCAAGACACCTACCCTGGGCAATTGTACGACACTTGTCACCAAGGAGGCTCATGCCACCATGCATGCAGTAGTATATAAGGCAGTCTTAGGCCACCAATGACTTAGTAAGTACATATAAATACTCACTACCTACTTTCTCTCTCAAAATTGCCTACTACCTGGTATAAACTCTAACACCTCCATCGAAGGAGCTGTTCTTGGGTTGCCCCAAGTAGTTCACTTTGGATTTTGTAAGTACTTGGATTGCTCCTCAGGTTCACCACCACCAGCACCGGCCCATTGGCAACTACCACGTCAGCAATACCAATTATTGTACCAACAATTTGGCGCTAGAAGGAGGGTCATAGTTCCACACATTGTGTGGGTTGAACCATGGACGCATCCAACCCCGAGATGATGCCTGGTGGCAGGCCTAACCCTATAAGGCAGGAAGAGGTATCCTCAACACCTAGGAGCCATTCTACCAAGTGTTCTAGGTCAGCGAGGCACCATAGTAGCCGGAGTGCCAGGCCGCCACCATCGCAAAATTTACAGCCACCAAGCCTAAGAGACCAACACACTGGCTCTTTGGGACCTGGTGGAAATCATCATCAGACACCTTCTCCCTCTAGGAGAACTCATGATCATTCGACTCCACCAACCGCAGACCAGGTGGAACAGGCAAAGAATGTTCTTCGACGAGCTAGTTTGACATTTTCCAGATATGTTGGTAGTACCTCTGGAGTGAGTACCACACAAGAGCATGTCCCATTTGGGCCAACTCCACCCACTCCAAGTTACAACACACGGAGACGCCATAACCAGATGGGTGGATCCACGAGGCCACCTAGACCACGTGTCAGGAGGAGGCTGAGTTACTCACCTCCCCAATCACTATCTTCTCCATCATATGGGTCAACCCCATCATTGGAGGATATACTTGAAGAAAATTATCAAAGACCAGAGATCGAATAAGCAAGTCCAGCTCACCATCATCATTCTAGGCCAGGCACACCCATACCTGGTCCCAGACCAAGATCTGCTGGATTTACATCGGAGACCACCAGGCCTGAACATGCAACCAGTCGTGGACAGTCAGTTCATGATCGACTAGGTAATCGCCTCTCAACATTCCACAGACTGGGAGGACCAGGTCCTTCACAAAGTCAGCCCATCACCGGAGCCACATCAGTCTAGGTGGCAAAACATGCTGCTGTTGGAATCACGTATCCATCCTCATCACCATTTAGTGATGAAATATTGAGGGCTCGATCCCAGAAAGTTAAAATACCAGGCCACATTAAATTTGATGGTACAGGAGACTCGGATGACCATGTTGCCCTTTATGAGGGACACATGTATTTGGGGGAATTCGTAGAAGCAAGCTGGTGCAAATATTTCCCTACTACACTTAGTGGAATTGCCCAGGCCTGATTTTGAAACATTCCACCTGGTAGCATTCATAGTTTTGGTGACCTGGCTGACCAATTCAAGAACCACTTTATAAGTGGTAGGAGGAGGCAAAAGTCATAAATTGAACTCATGTCAGTCAAACAAGGCAAAGATGAAAGTTTGCGTGACTACCTTACCAGGTTCAATAAGGAGACCATAACAGTCTCTATGTCAAATCCTAATGTGTTAATCATGGCCTTGTAGTACGGTTTGAGACCTGGTCCGTTCAGGGACAACCTTACTAAGTCTAAGGTAGAGACCCTGGCCAAGGTCATGCACATTTCAGTTGATTATATCACATTGGAAGAGTTCAATAAGACAACAGCACCAGGCAATGCCCCTGTTGCCAAGAAGGATGACAAGGCACCCTCAACTGCCCAGAAGACGAGGAAGGAAAAAAGAGATGAGAAGAAGGAGAAGGTTACAGCACCTGTTCCACCAATCTTCGAAAGCTTTACTCCACTCAACACAGACATGGCAGTGATATTTGCAGCACATAAGAACGATGYCAAGTGGACAAGGCCCCCCAAGAGGGCAAAGGCTAGTAAAGATCCCAACAAGTATTGTGACTTCCATGAATGCCCAGGCTATTCCACAGAAGATTGTGTGCAGTTGAAGAACAACCTGGAAGATCTTTTCAGGAAGGGATTCTTCAGCCAGTATAAGAAGTTTGCTAAGTATCAGGAGGAGAAGGACCAGATTCAGAAAAAAGATCGTCCAAAGCCTACCAAAAGTTACCAACCCAGGCGTCCCATCAATGAAATCTCAATTATCTTTGGTCCACCAGCTTCCAAGAGCCATCGAAAGAATGAGGTTAGAACTACTAGTTGTTATAGTATTATCAATCAGAATTCTTAGATATTCATGAGATTAGTTTTGGACCCCAAGACTATAGAGGCCTGGTTCATCCCAATAATGATCTTTTGATATGTTCTATTCAAGTATGCAATCGCTTGGTCCACAAAGTCCTAATAGATGGTGGAAGCTCTGTTAATGTACTATATTATCATGTTTATCAAAAGATGGGGTTATAGGACAAGAACATGGAGCCCACATCAGGCCCCATAATAGGTTTTTCTAGAAGTTCAATCCTCCCTAGAGGAGAGATTAACCTGCTAGTCACCCTGGGTAATGATGAGTTGGGTAGGACAGTACTGGTCAGGTTTCAAGTGATAGAAGCCTACTCAACATACAACATCATCATGGGAAGCACTTTTATGAGTGCATTTGAAGGAGTGGCATCGATCTACCCATCATTTGTGTTTCAAATATGTAGCAGACAATGGATAGGTGGCTGTCCTCAAAGCCTCACAAGTAGCAGCCAGATCTTGCCAATTTGCCCTGGTCAAGACCTCGAGGAAAGAAGACTCAATTCAAATTCAAAAGCAGGTTATTGATATGGAAGCAGAAGCCAAATCTCAGCCCCTGAAGAAGCGGGTAATCAAGGTAACTAGTTCAAGCACAGTTGAAACTGAACCTCAAGAATCAGGCCAGTTCTCTATTGGGTCCCTGATTAAATTGGATAGAGTTGCAATTCCTCATCCTGTTGAAGGCACATAATTAGTCCCCCTGATAGAAGGAACAGATAAAATGGTACAAATTGGATCAGACCTGGGTGCCCAAGAAAGATGTAATCTTATCAGTTTGCTCAGGAAGCATGAGGATGTGTTTGCTTATTCAGCAGATCAGATGAGATGCCTGGGATTGACCCAGAGATTATATCACATCATTTGGCCATTGATCCATCATTTGGCCATTGAGGCAGAGGTAAATAAATTACTTGATGCAGGGTTTATTGAGCTTTGTCATTATCTTGAATGGCTAGCAAATGTGGTGATTGTAAGAAAGCCAAATGCAACATGGAGAATGTGTGATGATTTTACTGATCTCAACAAAGCCTGTCCCAAAGATTGCTATCCACTGCCCAGGATAGACCAGCTGGTTGACTCAACCAGTGGTCATGCTAGGCTCTCCTTCATGGATGCTTTCTCAGGTTACCATCAAATACACATGTATCCACCAGATAAAGAGAAGACAACCTTCATCACCAACTGTGGTGTCTACAACTATATCATGATGCCATTTGGGCTAAAGAATGCTGGTGCCACTTATCAAAGAATGATGGACCAGGTCTTTGAGACTCAAAGGGGCAGAAATTTGGAAGTGTATGTTGATGATGCCATTGTAAAGAGTGTTCATCCTGAAGATCACACTAAAGACTTGACAGAGACATTTGCTAACCTGAGAAAATACCAGGTTAAACTTAACCCTAAGAAATGTGTCTTTGGGGTTAAGTCTAGTAAATTTTTGGGCTTTATGGTCAATCAAAGGGGCATTCACTACTACAAAAAAGGGAAAAGGGAACATGAATAAAGAGAACACCTAAATGGAAAAGAGATCTCTTAGACCAAAAAAACAATGTTTTGACATAGCAGTTCTCTTTGTTAATCTCTTTGACCCACAACTTAACCAAAGAGAACTCCTTATTATCTTAGTAGTTCTCTTAATTTTTCCTTAAAATTAAGAATCAGTACATTATAAAAAAGGCAACAAGCTATTACTGTATAAATGAATAGTATGAACATCAACCTCGACCCCACCCATTATCCACGTCAACGGCCCACCTCAAAAGCCCAACCCAATATCTACCCAGCTGCTACCCCCCAAAGCCCACCCCACTCATTCCCACATATCGCAGTAGTCACCCTCCTCTTTCCCACCTTTATTTTCCTTTGCTCCTCTTTGAAGCTCAGAGCTCTTATGGATGGCGCCGTTTTCCCACTTCCTTGATTTTTGCAGCTTAAAACTTGCTACCCTTCTCTCTTTTTCTTCGTTGATGGTTTGGAGATATCACTCAATCCTTTTTAGGGTTTTCGAATTCCCAATTCATTTGAAGTTATGGGTTTTAGGGTTATGTTAATTGATGGTTAGGGGAAGTGTTGGCAAATAAGTGGTTCGAATTGGGCATGAGGAAACCCTAATTGACATCTTGCGGTCCTCTGCTTTTGGGATTTGATTGCTTAATCAGTTTTGTGCGAAGAGGTTTGAAATCTTATGTGTTTATTTAATTGTGGTTTATTACTTGTAGATTTAATATAATTATTTATTGGGATTTTATTTTCTACTTGATTTTGTTYATTTATTTCTGCAAGAAGATTAATTTGTTTTTTTTAGATTGAAGAAATGGGTACCCCAAAACCCAGCGTGGATGATTTATTCGAACCAAAGAAGAAAATAAAAACCCGGTAGTCCAAACTGGTAAAGATTCTATCTTTTAGTTAGATTAAAAGTAAAATTTGATCATATATTTTGATTATATTGTGTTATTTGCATTTAATTTGTGCATTTTATTGGTTTATGGTGTGATTTGTGTTTGTTGCTGCTTAAACAATGGAAAGATTTTGATGTTAAATGATGATATTGGAGGGAGTTTATGCAAGTGGGTGTTTGGGAGGTTTGAGATTGAGCTTTCAGGTTGACTCATGTGAGTGGAGCACATAGTTTTGCGATTTTGCATCTTTTTAAAATAATTATTCCTATAGTCTACAGAGGATTTTATTGCTTATGCCTCATTCATTCTGCTATTGTCTTAAATCTTCATCAAAGATAAATGATCCCAGTAAAGACTTTGCCTTTTAGTCCTATTCCTCGCTGTTGATTAATTAGTGAACAACAACTTCATGTTCTAATTCAAGGTAATTCATTTGGTATATGGCAGAATATGATTGATGGATTGGGTATTACTAGATATGAGGGCATTTTTCTCAAGGTGTGTGAAATTACACTTTCGGTTCTCAGGACTCACGGGGAGACTCTAATGAATGTTTTTGAAACATTTATCCATGATTCTCTTGTTGAATGGACAACGTCTCATAAATCAAGTGGAGTGGAAGTTTAGAATCCCCACGCCCAGGTTTGATAGTTTTCTGCATGATTAATGATATCCTACTGTGCTATTGTGTTAAAGCTACTGCTACTTTAATTAACTGGACAAATGGATGATAAGAAATTAATCTCTTGTTAATATGAAATAACAAATCTGATTTGTGTATTAAAGTCATGAATTTTGAGTATGGCTTCAGGGTGAATTGGATTAAATAGATGGCAAATAAATATAGGACAGGCTCAACCGTAACAAGGATTGAGGTTCTCTCGTCAATGTCTGATTAAGCTCAAAWCATATGATGTGAATCGATTCATCTACAACTTTATTAAATCATTTGGCCAACCCTGTTAAAGACTTTTTCTTATTTAACTTAGACCATTTCACTTCTCGTCAATAATATAGATTTTTCTAATTTTTGTTGAGTTTTGTGTGAATTTTGTTAGATTTATTGCACTTTCTGCGTTACCTGTTTTACATCCATTGTGAAGTCTTCGTGCCCATGTTCATGTCTAGAGAACCGAATATATATATATATATATATATATATATATATATATATATATATATATTATATATTATATAATATTATGGAATATTACGTAGTATATACTTTGTGCATATTTTTAGGAGTATATTTAGCTATGCTAATTTTGGTTAATGTTGACTTATTCTAGGTCAGTAGAAAAGTTGTACCATATAAATGTATTCTCCTCCTAATTAATAACACAAGTCGCAATTATTCCTGATCATAAGAGAACATTCACGGATCATGGAGTATTTCAACTTGGTCACAACTTAGCAGCGACATTAGAACTTTATGTCAGGTAACTTAGCAGCGCCTTGGTCTCATCCTCTATCTTTTCTTTTCTAGCGAGCAACCTTCTTCTTTCATTGTTGCAGGGTAAGAACAGCTGTAGAGCAGCAGCTGAATTAGTTTTCGATGTTGATGATTGTAACTGTCATCCTGAATGAAGGAGCTTAGCCTTTTCCATCAGTCTGCAGGTCATGGAGAAGTATGTTCTGTTATCAAAATTAATTTATTTGTATAGTTTTTAGTATGTGTGTATGTGTGTGTTTTTTTAGTATGTGTGTATGTGTATTTTTTTCTTTTTTCAATTGTCTTTTTGTATGTGTGTGTGGCAATTATGTGGGATCTAAAATCAGTTTCTTGTGTATAATAGTGTGAGAAGTCTGGGATTGTTTTTATCATGATTTCCAGAATTGTTATGTAGATGTGAACACTATTGACAGTGACGGTTTCAGAAAATAAAGAGGATGCTGCAATATGATGCTTGGGCATTATGGGTGAGGTGCAGTTTTTTTTATTAAGTTCTCACGCCAAACTTTTCTATCCATGGTAGTTGCAATGCTGGCAGAGTATATCATACCAAGCTTTCTTAATGGTTTTGCTAAGATCATTATTCTAAAATTTTCTCTTGAATATGAATTAAGTACTCCAATAAGATTATTAAAAAGATCTTTTTACTAGAATGGTGAGAATCTGCAATCTAATCTAACATGTAGCAGCTACTTATAAAGATGTGGTCTCTTCTACTTTAAAGTTCAAACCAATAAATTTAAAATTGGCATTTATACAATCATATGTTTATGGTGTCTTGAAATTCTTAGACCTCATTGTATAAAACTGAAAGAGCAAATATAATTATTAGCCTTTGTTACTAACATTCTTCATCTATGCTTGTTGTCCTCATCGTATCATTTAGACAGTTCGATGACTAGCAGGAGACACAGTATTGTTGTAGAAATAGTAAAGCAGACTCTTTATATACACATTCTCTATTATTACTATATAACGTAATCTCATGCATTATTATTTTTTCTAATTGTAACCGTTTATTATGTATACGTCTGGGCACGCGCGCATCAAAATTTGATTTTTTGGGAATATATTATTTGATTGTTTATTGAGACAGGTTATGATGTATTTCATTATTTCCCAATTTAGGGGTTGTCCTATATACAAAGGAGACTCAGCCGAAATTTTTGCTCAAATTTTTGTTATTTGACACATATTATTGTAATTAGTTGGTTAATAAAATTTTAATGCATTATTAATGTCTCGAGTTTTCCCGGGGGCTCCTTCGACTTATTCTCAAGAGAGCATTGATCAAGTTCGAGACTTATGAATTTCTTACGTTGTCAACCATAGGCAACAAACTTGGAGAAGGAAGCAGAAGATTTGGATGATGTGTTGTAAGATCATGTCGATGAAAATATTTGAAGATTAGAATTCATGAAGAATTTTTGATGACATATGATTTTTTTTGTTGACGGGGATGACATTTGACTTTTGGAGTATCGTCTAATTATATGATGAAATGGTGTATAAGTTTTGCTATTATTATCAGTATGTAACGCATATATTATTTAATGGTATATATGGATTATTACAATTATATCGTATTGGTCTTTTTATTTATTATACAGTTATTTTGTCATATAATTGGTTTTTTAATAAAATGAAATTGTAATTGTACAATTTTTTTTATTGGTAGGGGCAAAGAGAACACCTCCACTAATTGCTTGTTCTCTCTAGTATTGGCAAAGAGAACACCTCTTTAAAGCAGGTGTTTTCTTTGCTGGGGCTGTAGATTTTTTTACAAGAAGCAAAGAGAACACCTCCATAAAATGTTAGTTTCTTTTAATGGGAAGAAAAGAGAACGCCTATTTATGACAAATGTTCTCTTTTGTTTTACTTAAGATACCTCTTAAAAAGGGGTGTTCTCTTAGGCTAAGAGAACTGTGACATGGAGAACGCTCCTGAGGAGTTCTCTTAGGCATATTGGAGCGGTTTCTTTTCCTTCTTTTTGTAGTAGTGTGGATGCGGGTTTTCCGTCCTTGTCAATACCCGATGGGTCGCCAAGTGTATTGGTACCTAACCTAATGGGACGTGGAGTGTGCGTTGACTACACTGTCTCACAAAGCCTGCCCCAAAGATAGTTTTCCACCCTAAGATAGATCAGTTGTAGATTCCACAAGCTGGGCATCGAGCTCCTGAGCTTCGTTTGATGTACTTACTCCAGGTTCCATCAATCCTCTGAAGGAGGAGACCAGGACAAAACGCCTTTGTCACTGACCGATTTGTATTGTACAGGTGATGCATTTGCCTTAGATGCCTCTGCAACTTTCAAGATGTGTAAACACATCTTTGTTAAACAGCTTGGAAGGAGTGGAAGCCTACATAGCGACATATCATCAAAGCAGAAAAGGAAGATATGTCAGAGATTAAGAAAGACCTTTGAACACCTCCGACCTTTGGTATGAAGCTAAATCCGAAAAATGTGTGTTTGGAGTACTTCAGGAAAATTTTTGGGTTTTCTGGTTGAATGACGGGGCATAGGGCGACCCCAATAGGTCAAGGCTGTCTGGATATGCAATCTCGAGGAGCGTCAGGAGGTACGAAGCTAACGGGATGTTTGGTAGCTGTTGGGAAGGTTTTCTGTCAAAACGGGACAAGTGCCATATTTTCTTCTGAGTATCAAAAGACGTCAATTTGAATGGATAAGGAAGCCGAGCGGCATTCCAGAAACTCAAAGACATCTCCACTCCCTTCCACGTTTGGTAACCCCGGAAGGTGAGACATTAACATGTATTTGTCCGGTATCTGAGCATCTTTGCGGTTTAGAGTGTTGGTAGCTGAAAGAGAGGGCACTCATTGCAGTCTACTTTGTAAGCATGTTTGCAAGGAGCGGAATGCGCTATGCTAACGGCAGAGAAGTTTGGGTTGGCTCTCATGATGGCAAGTAAGAAACTTCGCGCCCTATTTTGCCAGCTCATAGATCGTGATCTACACAGACCAGCCCATCAACAACCGTTGACCAAGTTAAGAATCATCAGGAAGAATGCTGAAATGGGCCATTGCGTTGAATGGTTTTCAATCTTGAGTTTGAACCAAGAAAGCTATCAAGGGTCAGCCTTGGAAGACTTCATCGTGGAGTTTACAAGACCCACTCCATCGAGACATCAGCGATGTTTGGACGCTGTTCGTGGTGGATCCTCCACTCAAAACGGGTGTGGGCAGGATCTTGTTCAATATCTCCGAAGGAACACGTTTGAATAGCCATGAGGTTTAAGTTCCAGACGTCAACAATGAGGCAGAATATGAAGCCTTGGTAGCCGGAATCCGAATGTGCAAAGCGGCTGGGCATGCAGGATTGATGCCATGTCTGATTCTCACATTGGTGTTAGCCAGTGAATGGAGATATGAAGCCAGAGATGAGAATATGTTCGTACTTTGGAGATGGTGAAGAAGGAAACGGAAGGCTTAGATCATTTCACTTGTACAAGTTCCCGATCGGAAAACAACCAAGCTCGATGCTTTATTAAGTTGGCTAGCTCTGCAACCGGAGATCCCAAGGTCTGTCTTCTGGGAGGTGAAGGACCGAAGAAGTATAGACGAATTGGAGGAGGTTCACTTCATTGATTGAGAGAGCACTTGGAGGATGAAATCATCGAGTATAAGCTAGCAGGTAGACTCCTCAAGATCCGCAACGAGCGAAATATGTGAAAGCCGAGACTCTTGGTTCGTTTACTTGAATGGATAGTTATACAGAAGTCTTTCTCCCATCTCTCTCAAGTGTATCACGCTGAGAAGGGGCAGAGTTTGGATGATACTTCATCAAGGGCAATGCGGTTCTCAATTGGGGCACGAGCGTTAGAGAGAAACTCTTCGTACGGGTACTTTTGGCCGTCATTACGGGGAATGCCATGGAACTTGTCAAAAAATGCTCAAATGTCAAATTCATGGAAACCTCACCAAAAACAAGCAAACCTCTTATCTCCGTCTTATCGCCCCTATCTTTCGCGAAATGCGGGGTTGACATATTGGGACCTTTCCCTCAAGCCCTGGACAAAAGAAATTTCTGATCGTGCAGTGGACTATTTCACCAAATGGGTGGAAGCAGAGCCAATGAGGAACATTCAAGTCTCAGATGTGAAAGGATTCCTATGGAAGAATATCATCACAAGATTTGGGTTGCTGCAGTCTATAGTGTTTGATAATGGCCGCAATTTTGACTCTAATGCTCTCACCAACTGGCTATCGGACAGGGCATAAGCGCACATTTCGCGTCTGTAGCCCATCACAAGCCAAAGGACAGGTAGAGTCGTTCAACAAAATTATTTGCAATGGAATCAGAAGAAGTTGGACAACACGCCAAGGGCCTATGGGTTGAAGAGCCTTTACAATGTGCTATGTCAATCAGGACTCCACGAGACTCTGCGGAGATAATCCTTCAC